>CAWVNO010001808.1:0-25000 GCA_963930645.1 Salticus scenicus
TTATTGTAATAATAAGTCAGTACTTGATGTAAATAAAAATTAACTTGATGTGAAAAAATAAAAATTAACGTGCAAATACACACATGTGTAAAAAAAAAAAAAAAAAAAAGTTGTATATGAGGACCTGTTATACAATAGACATATGCAAATAACACTACTTTCTTCAGAGATTATTTATAAAAGCAATAAACATGACACCATTTTTTTTTTCTTTATTGTATGTATATAGTCAACTGTAAAGGGATTAAGAAAACATCTGCCTTCCCTCCTTATGTCAGTCATAGAATTTTTTTTTTTTTTTTTTTTTTTTTTATCAATAGTTTTATAATTGAAATATCTAATTTCACTATTACGGTGTAAAAAATTTCACATACACACAATATATATATACACGCATACAATGTATTTTCATACAAATTAAAAGCATCCATATACATTTATCCACACAACATAATCATGTATCTTAACAGAAATTTAGATTGCCTAAAAGCTGTTCGTTCGCTTTCGCTACCAATTTATCTTGAACGAAAGAGGGAGTATGCTCAAATAAAAATGAGAAAATGGACTTTCACAGTCCCACTTAATCGTTCTTTTTTTACTGGCAGCTTTTAACAAAAGTAGCTAATCCCCTTGATCGATTAGAGAATTATGATTGTGCTCTCTGGCACGATACCCCTTTATCTTGAAATGGGGAAGGAATAAGCTGCCAGGTGTAAGATCTGTTCGCAAATAGCACGGTTCGGAAATCTTACGCTCGGAAGTAGCACGTAACCCATAAACCGTGGTGGCCTCTGCTCCTTCTTAGTTGTGTTTGAATTTCATTTATTTGAACACTACCTTTATTTCACATAGTTTTCAGTTTTTATACTAAACATTTGTACTCATCACATACTCACTTTAAAACATTATTACACGCTTTTAAAATGCATTTTTATTTATTTATTTTCTTTTATTAATTTTTATGGTGACTTTTTTCCCGCATGACTTTATTTCCGGTGACTTTTCTTTCGTGACTTCTTTCTCAGGTGACACCGTTTATATATTTTTTAAGGGACCGTTCAGAAAAACGTACAAATGAAAAAATCGTACAGCTGAAAATTACTTTTAACACGTTAATACATAATAGAGAATTATATTATTATTAAAAATCAAATTAATTTTCCTGATTTCCTTTAAATTTGTTCGACTAAGACAATTTTTATGAAATTTAAAATAATTTTAAAAAGTTGGATAAATTTTAAAAGATAATTAAAAATGTAGAAATTCAGGAAAATTCCTTAAAATTTTTATTTTTACCTTTAAAGAAAGTCCTTCGTTTTCTAAATAAAGATGACATTTTTGTAAACGGTTAAAGAAAAAAAAAATTGTTTTGTCCCTCAACCAGCAAGATGTCAAATAAGAATAAGCATGATAAGAAATAAGAAAGTCTTCTGGTATCCTATTCAAATTTACCCAAAGGAAGTGAGTAATAAACCTTCAAGTTTACAAAATGCCTATGAAGTTATGAGATTTTTTTTTTCACATCCCGTCCCTAGATTGCAATTAAAAGAGAGAGTGGGACAGAGGTCTACAAGTTGTGAGTTTTCTTTTTCTCAAAGAAATCCTGTCTACTTTTATACTTACCAATTCACCCAGTCCCGAATGCTTGCTTCTGAATGTTTCTCTACCCCCCCCCCTCCCCTTACAGGCTATCAGCCCTACTTGGGTGTTATTGAGTTGCACTTAAGAATAGGAGGTACTACTCAATTGCGCTTAGGGCCTTCATTCTCACAGGCATCAGTTGCGCCGAGATCATATCCCCCCCCCCAAAAAAAAAAAGCATAAACGCACCAATTGCGCTCGTAGGTTTTTCAGAAAATTAGAAAACAAATTCTAAATGATTTTGACTATTCAAATTTGCATAATTTGTCGATAAAGCTTTCTGATAATCTATATAAATAAAGAGAAGTGTCTGTGTAAAATTATCTTTTATATCACAGTTTTACCTAATTTAATGATATATTCTATAACTATCACTAACTTTTTATGAAGATCACAGTGAGTGTATTATATACCTGGGGAGAGCAAGGGGGGGGGGCAGATAAAAATTATTCTTCCTTAAATTACTCTATTATTGATTAAAAATATTTTTGTACAATCACGTATAATTTATTAAAAATTTACAGTAAGTGTCAGACATACTTAGTGGGGGGGGGAGGGGGAGAGGAAAATAAAGTGATTCTTTATATCACCATTTTAGCGATTTTAATGATATATTCTATAACTACCACTTAATTTTCATGAAGATTACAATGAGTGCATTATATACCTGGGCGGGGGGGGGGGGGGCAAGGAGGAACCGATGGAAATAAATCATATTCTTCTTTAAACTACACTATTATCGATTTAAACAAAAACTTTGTATAATAGAATACAATTTGTGAAAAAAATCACAGTAAGGTCAGATATACTTGAGGGGGGGGGGTTAAACAGAGGGGGACAGAGTAAAATAAAATATTTTTTTATATCACCATTTTACCGATTTTAATGACATATTCTGTAACTATCACTTACTTTTACGAAGATCAAAATGAGGGTATTATACATTTGGGGGGTGGGTGGACAAGGGGGAAGCAGATATAAGTAAAATATATTATTCTTTAAACTACCGCATTGTCGATTTAAAAAACTTTGCATCTACGCAATTTTCTGCTTATGAAAAATTACAGTGAGTGTACACATATCTGAACAATTTGCTAAGGCGGGGGGGGGGAGAGTATAGAAAATGTTTGTTTTTATATCACCATGCTACCTACTTATATGAAACTTTGTACCACTATCACTTTCATTTTATTAAAATTATAGTGAAAGTTAACTAAAGTTGATAAAGGGGGGTGTGTGTAGAGGGGGGACAGATGGAAAATAAAATAATCTTTTTAAACAACACTTATTATCGTTTGTTTTATTGTTTTATTTGCATTTTGTGTAAGTATCAATTACTAATAATGAAAAATTATACTGAGGTATGCAAAAATTCAATGTATAATTTAAATCTGTAAAAAAATTATTCAAAAATGAATTTTCTTCTTTAATGTGTCTCTTTTGTCCTTCCCCCGATGTATATATAGAACACTTACACTCTCGTTGATGTTTAGCATCAGTTTTACAAGGAGAAATTTAAAAAAGTGCCATTTTTTCCGCAATCCAAAAATTAATTAAAAGTTAAAATCAAACATTGGTAAAAAATTATTCTAAAACAGAATTTTTTTCTTTGATCTGTCTCTCCAACTCCCCTCGTAGAAACAAAAAAGTTTTTGCTATCGTCCATGTTTAACAAGTATTTTACAAGTAACAATTAAGAAAAGGTGCCCTTTTTCCGGATTGCGGAAAAAAGGGCACCGGAAAAAAGGCACTTTTCTTAATTTCTCCTTGTAAAACTCATGCTAATCATCAACGAAAGCGTAAGTTTTTTATTTCTACGGGGGACAAAAGAGACAGATTAAAAGAAGAAATTTCTCTTTTGAGCAACTTTTTTTACAGATTTAAATCATACATTGAATTTTTGAGTACCTCCCTGTAATTTTTCATTAATACTGATATTTACACAAAATGCAAATAAAACAATAAAACAAACGATAATAAGTGTTTTTTAAAAAGATTATTTTATTTTTCATTTGCCCCCACTACTCCCCCCCTTATCAATTATAGGTAACTTTCACTATAATTTTAATAAAAATAAAAGATGCTCGTACAAAGTTTAATATAAATATGTAGCACGGTGATATAAAAACAAATATTTTCTTCACTCTGCCCCCCCCCCCCGTAGCAATTCGTCCAGATATGTGTAGACTCACTAAATATTTTCATAAGCAGGAAGTTGTATATATACACAGTTTTTATTTTTAATCAATTACACGGTAGTTTAAAGAATAATATTTTTCACTTCTATCTGCGCCTCCTCCCCCCCCCCCCCTTAGATGTGTAATACACTCATTGTGATCTTCATAAAAAGTAAGTGATAGTTACAGAATATATCATTAAATCGATAAAATGGTGATATAAAAAATCATCTTACTTTCCTCTTCCCCCCTCCCTCTTTAACCCCCCCCCCTCTCCTGAAGTATGTCTGACACTTAGCGTGATTTTTTTCCACAAATTGTATGTTATTATACAAAGTTTTTGTTTAAATCTATAATAGGGTAGTTTAAAGGAAAATATATTTTATTTCCATCTAACACTCTTTCCCCCCCCCTCCCCCAAGTATATAATAGACTCATTGTAATCTTAATAAAAATTAAGTGGTAGTTATAGAATATATTATTAAAATCGCTAAAATGGTAACATAAAAACTCAATTTATTTTCCTCTGCCCCCCTCCTAACCACCCCCTCTCCAAGTATGTTTAACACTTATTGTAATTTTTTCATAAATTATGCGTGATTATACATTTTTTTTTTTTAAATCGATAATAGGATAGTTTAAAGAAGAATATATTTTATTTTCACCTGCTCCCCCTTGCCCCCCCCCCCCAGATATATAATACACTCACTGTTATCTTCATAAAAATTAAGTGATAGTTATAAAATGTATCATTAATTCGGTAAAATGGTGATATAAAAAAATCATTTTTTTCCCTCTGCCCTTCCCCCTCTTCTAGCCGCCCCCCCCCCCAAGTTTGCCTGCCACTTACTGTCATTTTTTCACAAATTGTACGTGATTATACAAAGTTTCATTAAAATCGGTAAGAGTTTTTGTAAAAACAATTATTTTCTTTCGATCTGCTCCTGCCCCCCCCCTCTTCTGCCGCCCCCCCCCCAAAAAAAAAAAAAATTATGTCTGACACTTACTGTAATTTTTTCACAAATTATACGTGATTACAAGGTTTTTTGATTCGATAAAAGGGTAGTTTAAAGAAGAATGAAATCTATTTCCATATCCCCCCTTGCCCCCCCCCCCAGTATATAATGCACTCATTGTGATCTTCATAAAAAGTAAGGGATAATTATAGAATATAACATTAAATCGGTAAAACGGTGCTATAAAAGATAATTTTATTTTCCTCTGCCCCCACCTCTTTAACCCCCCCCCAAGTTTGCCTGCCACTTACTGTCATTTTTTCACAAATTGTACGTGATTATACAAAGTTTCATTAAAATCGGTAAGAGTTTTTGTAAAAACAATTATTTTCTTTCGATCTGCTCCTGCCCCCCCCTCCCCTCTTCCCCGAGATATATACTAAATCAATTTGTACCAAATCAATTGAAATTTCTAAAAATGTAGTTTGTAAGTCATTTTTTAAATTCATTATTTGATATTTATTATTTTGCGATTTGCGAATTGGAAAAGTGCCCTTTTTTCCGGTGCCCTTTTTTCCGGTGCCCTTTTTTCCGGGTGCCCTTTTTTCCGGGTGCCCTTTTTCCGGTGCCCTTTTTACCGGTGCCTTTTTTTCCGGGTGCCCTTTTTTCCGGTGCACTTTCTTCCGGTGCCCTTTTTTCCGGGATCCTAAAAACAATGCCCTTGCCCGCATTGAAATCTTAGTAGCACCTTGCGATTTATTTGACACATTTTCTTCCACAGACAGTAAAAAAGAATTTCACTGTTTTGTTTCATTGCATTTGAAAAAAAAAACGGGGGGGGCGGCACTTTTAATAAAAATTTTTTTTAAACAATATTGTAAGGGGTTAAGATGGAAGAAAAATGCTTTTCCAATTCTGTGTGATATATAACTATTTTCTGTGTTTGACAAATATCCGGATTGACAGAGAAGAAAATGACTGAAGTTTAGCAGATCTGTAGAAATTAAATCCAGAGATCATTATTTAGGTTCTTCGTATCTTCTTTTATTATTAAACTAACATTTAGGAGATGCTTGGATAAAAATTTTGTATTCGAGCTATCTGAATGTGATAATTAAGAGTCGCATTACAGTGTTTTATATTAAAAACCTTGTATTTTACTTACACTGAAATTTTGGGGACTTTTATAAATTAACAATGCTTAGATCTTCGGTGATAACTGATACACTTTATCATTCAAAATTCAATCTGAAATAATAAATTTTCTGTTCCATGTGTCCTATTGTTTTATTATTTTCAACAAAAGTTGAATATGAGGTAATATCAATCAATAAATATGCTATCATACTAAAAACAAACTCATATATTTAAAAGATAGCAAAAAATTAGTGGGACCAAAGTGTCTTGTACCCAAGCCAGAAAGACTTGTTTTAATCTTTTGATTAATTAATCAGTAACCCTTAAAAGTAATGATATCAATATAAAAAACCCTTAACGGGTTAAAAGTTTGTGACGCAGCTACTTTATGGCTAAAAGAAATTGAAATATGGGTCTTAAAAATAATTATATCAAATTTTAAGTGACGCTTTGCTATTAGTTAAAATACACATAGAGTTTCTTATTTGATCATTTGCTTGGAACAACTATAGTATTTCCCCTCAGCTAGATTTGGCGATTTTTCGTTGGCGATTATGGCTAAATCATAAATCTAAAAATCATAAATCATATAGCATAAATGATAAAATCGTAAGCTAAATTATAAATCATAAATCATGAAATCATAAATCCAAAATAAATAGCATGTAGGCTGCCATATTATATCGCAAACAATCCAGAACGACATCGTTATCGTTCAAATCGGCGCCAAAGAAAAATCGCCAAGTTCAGCTGAGGGGAAATACTATAGTTGTACCATTTGCTTTTTTCTTTTATTTATATTTACAATGCAAACATAATATTTTTAACTTCAAGATAAGACAAATATGTAAAATATACTCACTGATGCTTTTTCATTTGCATTTGAATTTCAAAATAACAGTTTTAAAACTAATGATATCAAAATTCTAGTGACGCCTCAATGTCACGTTAAAAGATTTGTTTTTGGATTCCACTAAAATTACCTTTGTTTTGTCTAATAAAGTATATTTATACATTGAAACAGTGCTTTTAATTTTCAAGAATACTATCAAATAATCACACTTTCACTGAGTTTGCGTTATAAATTGAAATTATTTATTTCAATAAATCGATTTGTCTTTTGCGTCACGCTATCCAAACAGTGAGTAAAATTTATGTAAATGCTACTTTGTATCATAGTATTCAACTAAGTGAAACTTTGTGCAAAAAGATTAAATTTCTAATGTCTAGTTTTTCTTCTAAAATTTTGCTTAAAATCAGTACTTTCTATAAAGTATATCTATAATATTTCTATAAAAAATAAAAAAATCAATAATTTTTATTTAAAATACAGATATTTGTATGTGATGGCCAAATATATCACGACAGTCAAACAAAGCTCAAAATACTTCCTAATTTTTAGCAATAATGCGACTATTTTTCATTGTAGTATATGTTACGCAAATCGCAGGTGCCATTTTTACCAGGTGCCATTTTTACCGTTGCCCTTTGTTCCGGTGCCATTTTTTCCGGTGCCATTTTTACCGCCTTCCGTATAAACCATCCTAAAAATTTTTAATCTCTATGGCCTCCTTTATTTAATCTAGAAATAAGATTTTTTGTAAATAAAATTTTTCTTTTTATTCCTCATCTGAGTGAACGATTTTTTGTTAGCCGAAATCCTTACAGCTATAAATGGTGGCTGCGGTGTTACGTGGATAATAAAAGCGCCGCCGGTGAAAACAAGTGATAATAATTACAATTAGAAAATAGTATACTACAATTTAGACATTATATTGTGGGAGTTTGGACTTTGGATTCTTCAATAGCAAAATCCCTGTAATCTGCCGAGATGTTACATTGCTGAAGGACTGTATCAGATAAGAATCAGCCGCCCAAGGATTACCGGACAGAATCCATTGACACAAGCCGTTCGTTTGACAAACAGAAAATTAGGAGCTCTCCTGAAACTGTCACTCAATCAAGAAGCAAGCACTATTGAGTGGACGTCGTCTGAATGAACCACGCGGTAAGCAGATTTTCTTTAATGTTTGAGGCTTTTTTTTTTTAAGCAGAATTTTAAACTAAAATAATAGTTAAAATAAATAATGATTAAATTAGTTATAGATTAAGATATTAAATATTTTTGGAACTGAAATTTTGCATTCAATATTTATTAAAATACTTATCGAGATACTTATCTAGTTGGCATAGGTGGACTCTACTCAGTTCCCCATCATATGTATGTTCTCCTAAATTTGTACAGGACATAATTTTCATGTTAAGAGAAATGAATTTGACCAAACTGACACAGTGACACCACTTGACACATTGACAGAACGAAATCTTCGCTTAATAGGCCATTCAATTCGATATATTTATCTTATTCCAATCCATTAATTTATTTTATTGATATCAATTTCGTAGGTTTTTTTCATGCTACTATTTCTAATGCAACAATCCCAAAAATTAATATTGATATGAAAATATCGCCCCATTTTGCTATGTTGATAAAATCTTAAATTTCGAATAACTTACGAAATTTTCCTATTAGAATATTTGTAGTCAATCACGTTCATATATGTATCATAAATGTTATTTTGAAATTGTCTGTTATTTATGATCCTCAAAATGGATGTTTATGCTCGATTTTGCCTTATTCTGCCATTTTAAGTAAATCGTAATTTCCAAATAACTTACGAATTTTTTAAATTGGAAAATTCATACTCTGTGGTATTCATGTCAGTATCCTAAATAATATTTCAAAAGTTGTCTGACATCTTTATGATGAAAATATCCCTCAAGATTGACGTTTGTGTAAAATTTTGCCCTATTCTATTATAAGAAATTCGTAAAATTCTAATAACTTACGAAGTTTTTATATTGGAAAATTCATAATCAATAATATTCATGCCAGTATCCTAAATAATATTTCTAAAGTAGTCTGACATCTTTACGATGAAAATATCCCTCAAAAATGACGTTTATGTGAAATTTTGTGCTATTCTGCCATGTTAAGAAATTCGTAAATATCCAATAACTTCCGAAAATTTTAAAGTAGCATGTTTATAGTTACTGATGTTCATTCCGGAATCAAAACTGATATTTTTAAAGTGGTCTGACATTTTTACAGCAAAAATTTTTCATTTAATGCAAGTTTAAGTGAAATTTTGCCCTATTCTTCCATGTTAAAAAAGTCGTAAATTTCAAATAACTTACGAAGTGTTTTAATTCGAATGTTGCAAATAAATAGGGTTCTTGCCAGTGTCGAAAGTAATATTTTAAAACTGATTTGACCTCTCTGCGACAACTTGTTCTTGAGATATCGTGTACACAGACTAACATACTAACGGACTAACAAACTAACTGACACCCTACAGACGGTCACCATACAAATTTTGCCATTTTCGGATTCCTCACACCACACCTGAAAACATGTAAAAAAGTAAAAAAACCGAGGTCGAAAATTTTCACACCTATAGTATGATGGGGAACTAATACTTATTGAAAAAAAAATCTGGGTGACTCCACTCGACTTTCCGAACATTGAGTAATTAACAATTTTGTAGATTAAGAAAAAGGAGATGTTAAACAAACAAAAGAGAGAAAACCATAATAGAGTGTTTGAGTATTTTTCTCCATATATTACACGATGTTTTATTAAACGCTACTGAACTTTGAGCCCATAGATCATAATGATAAAGAATTTTTCGTTGTATCCCTGTAAAAACCTATAAATGCTAGATTCACCAAAATGCTTATAGTTAGTGCAACAGTGATTTATAATATTCATATAAATTTTCAGCTCAATTGAATAAGGCGTTTAGATGCTATCGCACTTTAAAAATTTGGTCCCATTGGCCATGATGATATAGAATGTTTCTTTTTGTCCCTGTAAAAAAACTGTAAAGAGCTAGATTCACCAAAATACAGTTGGTGCAACTGTGACCTATAAAATGTGTACAAATTTTTTGCTCAGATTAATAAGGCGTTTAGATGCTATCACGCTTTTAAAAATTTGGCCCCATAGCCCGTAATAAAAAAAAGAAATGTGATGATAAATGTGATTGAAAAATTTTATGATAAACTATCAAATGATAATGAAATGTTGAAAGCAATTGTATCTTCCCAAAAATATAACTACTATGCTTCTAATTAGCCCTCTTTTAAGTTTTGATTTGTTATTAATATGAATATTGAAAATTTTTTATATAGTATTGTATGTATATTTAATAAACTAGCCGCCTTCGGCGACCAGCTGGTTCGCGATCCCTGAAAAATCCGACTTTACGAAACTCCCGCTCAGTGCGCCTGCGGCGCCTTTTTCCCGTTTCAGGTCTAATAACAGCTTATTGATATATCGTGAAAATAGCTTATTGAAATCGCAGTAAATTCCCGTGCGGTAGCGCCTTCGGCACCCTTTTCCCTTTTCAATATCTGAAACGGCCTGTTCTCTCACCATGTTATGATCTTTCAAATTTCTGACTTTGCGTAAGTCCCGCTTAGTGACGCCTTATCCCCGTTTTCGAACTTACAACAACTTCCTCGCTCATTAGAATTTGAAATATTGAAATTTTAAAATATTACAGCACCATCTGGCGGTAGAAATTTCTGTAATATATTGTTCAATTCCAAATCAACAAAGCTTTCAAATAATGTATTACTTATGAATTTTTTTTAATTTGTAGCTGAGATACAAAAGAAAACCTAATCAGCACACCTTAAAATGTGTAAATCAGGTGAATCTCGAATTCCACTTTCAATAATATAAAAATGAAATTATACTAATTAGAAGCTGAAATACAAAGATAATACAAACATTTTTTTTAAAGATTTGTGTCTGACTTATCTGTGGTTTTCTCCAAAACTTGCTTAATTCCGGGCTATATACCGTTAAAAATTATTAGTACGAAATGTGAGCGAAAATCTGAATTTGAAACTCTGTAAAATATAAAAGAATAAAAATTTTCTAGTTTTTCCGTAGTTTTCTCCGAAAGTTTCGTACAGAATTTGAACAGCTTATATCATTTTAATAGCCTGCAATAAAAATACTTTAAAATATCTTTTGAATGATGTATTATGTATTACAATAATGAATATCTTTGATTTATTTTAGACTCAAAATGGCTAATCTATCAAGTGCGATTAACGATTTCTATTGAAATCCGTCTAAAATTTAAGAATTTCAAAACTGCTTTTTCACAACCGAATTCATAAAAAAAAGGAAAAAAAAATCAATATTATTCTGTTAAAAGTAATTTTTGGTGTCATTAACAGATGAAATAAAAATAAATTTAAATAAATATAATATGTCTATTTATTTTATCTTTAAAGCTATACTTTAGACTTTTTAACTGCATACAGGTGAGCCATAATGACGGGCAATTTCGAAGTTCTGCTTTTGATCGATTTTAAATTGAAAAAATTCAAAAACTGCTTTTTTTATTTCCACTACTTTGTCACGTGGGCGAAAAACGAAAAACATTTTTTCCCGACCGGAAGCCAGCATGTCTAGCACCTGGCACTGAAGAATCTTTGATAAATGAAATAATTAAGTGTTCTGCTTGTTCCCAACTAAATTTCATACTTTAGTTAATTTTAAAAAATCTAATTGCTGTAGAGATAAGCCACTTGCACTCTTAGATTAGGAAAAAAATCCCCCTTCATTTGATACCAAATTCGTAACGATCGGACTAATATTTTAATTAATTATTTTCCACTTTTTCTGTTTCTAACTTCGTTAAAAAATATTTTTTTATGCAATCGCGGTGAATTCTCTGTCATTGAGATCGCTTTTTGATTAGACATAGGTTTACATTTTAATTAATATCTCCGCAACTAATTAAAATTTTTAAATTCTGTTTTCACTATGCATTCGGGCAGGCTTCGGAGCACCCGTATGTCAAATTTTGTACTTTTGCGTTCAATAGGGGCTGAACGTATAGATGCTCAGACAGACGGACAGACAGACAGACAGAGAGACAGACAGATATCTTCCTTTATTATTATAGATTACAAAATTCTGTTTTAATATTGCAGGTATCATAATTTCAAATTTATGAGTTATTCTGGACATTATTTATAATGAATTTTTGGTATTAGCATGAATTCGATATAATGAAAAAAGTACCAAATTTCAGTAATATGTAAAGACAGAAAAAAAAAATGTAAGTACGATAAGACGAAAAATAAGACGAATACATGAGTATTATGGCAAAGTATGAATAATATCATAATATTTACAAACTAATAAGAGTATTTTTGGGACCTTCATATGAATTGAAATTTTGTAATGAAAAAACAGCACTTTACTTCATATAATCTACGTATATATAATATACTTGGGTTGCTGGAAAGAAATTTCAGTAGGTAAGTAAGTAAAAAATCAACATATTAATACTCATCTTGCTAAATTTATCTGTAGAAAAAACTTATTTGAAGATATTTTATTTTTATTGTTATTAAAAGTACAATATATTTCTTAATCCTTTTTCTTTATTATATACATACAATTAAGTAAATAGCATAACCCTTCATATTTTGATACCTTAAATAGAAGTAAGTCTTTAATTTGGAAATAGTAAATACTCATGTTGTTTCTTGTTTAATTATTTTTTAGGCAAAATTACAAAGTGTAAATATGTAATACAGATTTATTAACTTATTTACTGCGCTGGGTTAAAATCTCGGTTATAGGTGCCTTTTGGTGTTTTTTGGTGATTTGTTGATTCAGTGAAAACATGTCGCACAACTTACCTGTCACAATGATAGCCATATTTATTTTAATAATTTGAACTGTTGAGAAAGAAAACAGTTTTTAAAAGCAGAATTAATTGCTGTAACCATATAACACAAACATACATTTTAATAAATTACAGGTATATTTTTATATTGGTACACATATTTTTAACTATAAGCACACTCATTCATATTTCAAAACAATCATTGTTTTCTTATTCAAGAGTTCAGAAATATGACAACAATTGATGTTAACAGCATCGTAACCCAATCACACTGTTGAATTTGAACAAAAAAGGCGGCAAAAGGCTTTATTTATCTATTTATTTTTAACCATTACATTACCTCACCTGGCAATGTTTGTTTAATTGATGGCACTTTTCGAATCAGCAGAAATATCTGCTAAACAGGGTTAGAAATAAGCGGTCGTTAGTCGTATTTTGCGACCAGTTTTTACTTTCCGAACACTATAGTGAGGAAAGTATTGTAATCGTGTCAAAAATCCGAATTGGAGATTTTGATGTCTCTGTAGGTTTCGAGGTTCAATGAGTCCGTTTTCACTATTTTTGCGATGATGTATGTATGTGTGTGTGTATGTATGTGTGTATGTCTGTGTGTATGTATGTGTGTATGTATGTGTGTATGTATGTGTGTATGTCTGTGAGTGAACACGCTAGCGTCTAAACGCTTTGTTTGAATAAGCTGAAATTTGGTACGTATATTGTAAGTCACCATAGTATGAACCCTATAGATTTTGGTGAATCTAGCACTTATAGTTTTTTTACAGGGACACAAAGAAAAATTCTCTATCATTATGGCCTATGGTACCAAAATCTTAAAAGTGCGATAGCATCTAAACGCCATATTCAATTGAGCAAAAAATTTATACACATATTATAGGTCACAGATATTCAATCCGTATAGAGTTTGGAGAATCTAGCACTTATAGCTTTTTACAGGGACACAAAGAAAAATTCTTTATCATTATGGCCTATGGGACCAAATTTTTAAAATTGCAATAGCATCTAAACGCCTTATTCAATTGAGCTGAAAATTTATATGAATATTATAAATCACTGTTGCACTAACTATAAGCATTTTGGTGAATCTAGCATTTATAGGTTTTTACAGGGACACAACGAAAAATTCTTTATCATTATGATCTATGGGCTCAAAGTTCGCTAGCGTTAAGTAAAACATCGTGTAGTATAATGGAGAAAAATACTCAAATACTTCATTACGGTTTTCTCTCTTTTGTTTGTTTAACGACTCCTCTTTCTTTACTTTATCTAAAAAACTGTTAATTACTCAATGTTCGGAAAGTCGAGTGGAGTCACTCCAGATTTTTTCATTTTGAAGCCTAGAATTCCAACCATAGGTGCCATATTTGACGCCTGGATTTTTTCCTCATAATATCTAATAGTTTTCCCAATCCCATCAGACAGCAAACAAGTCTATTTCACCTAACCTAATAAAATTCTAATTTGAACCTAATAAAAACTGATTTAAGAAACCATTTCTCTATGAAAGTAGTTGACCATTTGCTAATGATTAAATTAAACAGCCCTAAATTTGAAGATTTCTGCCCAGAAAATGCTATTAAATTGTGGTGGAATGATGTATCTTCTGGGTGAAGAATGAATTTGTGATTTTAAATATGTACGTTTAATATTTTCAATGTAATTACATTCATTACATAAATATTTTTTATATAATTTTGCATAAATTATTTACAAGTTGATACTTTATTATTATTATTATTATTATTATTATTATTACTATTATTATTTTAAATATACATATTTCATTATAGATGGCACCTAGATTTTTAATTTGGACGCCCAAAAAATTTAATCCAGGCGTTATTTTGACGCCTAGTTTCAAAATTCTTATTTCTAACACTGCTGCTAAACTAATCAGAGAGAAGCACTGATAGGGTTCTACAAGGAGAATGGAGGCGAGCAAAATTACAAGATTGCAAGTCGGCGCAACATCAGCAGTTTTGCCGGGACACCAGGTACTAGGATGAAACTCTGAGTCGATTTAGTTCTCATGAATATTTTTGCAGTTTATCTATCATGAAATTTTGCAAATAAGAGGATTTTTAATGCATTTTCTAATGTATAAATGAGGCAAATTAAAGAAATATATATATGTATATATAGACATTGATTTGTTGTCCGAAAAAGTCCCCAAACATACTTCTCAATGTCCTCGAAATATTGTTTGATTCGGGGACACCGCGTTAATTTGTCCTCGAAGCAGTGCTTAAAAATATAGTCGCCTTACTATACTGCCATGTTTAAAATTCGCAAATTTCCAATAGCTTGAGAAATTTTCAAAGAAGCATATTTATAGTTACTGATGTTCATTCCGGCATCCAAACTGATATTTTAAAACTGGTCTGACATTTTTACAGTAAAAAGTTTCCATTTAATGCATGTTTAAGTGAATTTTTGTCCTATTCTCCCATGTTAAGAAAATCGTAAATTTCTAATAACTTACGAAGTTTTTTAATTCGAATGTTGCAAATGAATAGGGTTCTTGCCAGTATCGAAAGTAATATTTTAAAACTGATCTGACCTCTCTGCGATCTTTTGTTCGTGAGATATCGTGTAAACAGGCTAACAAACTAACGGACTGACACACTAACAGACACCCTACAAATTTTGTCATTTTCGGATTCATCACAACTGAAAACGTGTAAAAAAAAAAGTAAAAAAAACGAGGTCGAAAATTTTCACAATTACCTTAGTTCCCCATAACAATAGTATGATGGGGAACTAAAAATTTTCACGATTATTATAGTATTTGCCTATAGTGTGTATATATATATATATATATATATATATATATAATATGTGCAGAGCTGCCAACCTAATCCGCTAAATTGTTAGTACCGCCCAGTTTTCTACACCACTTAATTTGTAATTAGTAGAAAAAACCTCTAAGAAATGGCTGTAGTAGGAAAAGGGGCGGTACTAGCAATTTGCCGGATTAGGCTGCACATAAGTCTGTACAGAAATATTTTTCAGAAGTTTCATCTACTACTACTACTACTTCTAATAATAATTATTATTATAACAATAATAATTGTTTCTCCTTTCTTTTTTTTTTTTTTTAAAGCAGTAAATCTTTTAAATTTTTTTTAAATGAATTTATGCAGAAAGAAAACTAAATTTCTCGCTTAGAAATCGTCTTTAGTTTTTGTTATTTTTTTTTTTTCTTTCGTAATGAATATACAGATAATTTATAGAAAAATAATGAACTATAATATGATGCATATAAACTTCCCAAAACTCTCTCTCACTGAAATGGGCCCGGCCCTTAGCAAAAATCAATTTCATAAGTTAGTCCTTGTATAAAGTAACTAACTAACACACACACACACACACACACACACATATATTTATTTAATTTTCAGTCTTATCAGAAAACTTTCCCATATGCAAGATATTTTGAATATTGAAACCGGTAAATATTGAAAGGAAATCGGAAAGGAAAAATCATCTTGCTTTAAATTAATGCATTTATAAATCCTGGGTTTAGAAGAAGAAAAATAGTTTCTAATTTTTTCATTGCAAAGCAGTAAAACTTTAAATTTGTTTAACGGGCATAAGGGATAGAATGAAAACTAATCTCTCATTTAGAAATTGTCCAAAGTTTTATTATTATTACTTTTTTTTTCTTTTGTAAGGAAATGAAGGAACACAGCTACTTTATAAAATAATAATGATGAAATATTATATAATATATATAAACTTCTCAGAATTCTCTGTCATTGAAATAGGCCCCTTCACAGAAATAAAATTCATAAATTAGTCCTTATACAAAATTGTGTATATGTATGTATGTATGTATGTATGTATGTATGTATGTATGTATATATATATATATATATATATATATATATATATTTATATTAATCTAATTAAAGACCTTTCATGTATTTGAGATATTTTAATATTGAAACCGGTAAATATTAACCAAGAATCTGATAAGGAGAAATATCCTACTTAAATTCAATGCTTTTGTAAATATTAAAGTATAAAATCGTAAACTTTTATTGGTTGTATTTATAAATTTTAAATCTATTTAATAATTATGTATGTATGTATGTATGTATGTATGTATGTATGTATGTATGTATGTATTATTTGTAGTACCTAACTAATAATTTGTACAATTTTCATCACTTAAAATAATGCTACTACTACTACTAATATTAGTAATAATAATAATAAGAAGAAGAATAAGAATAGTTTCTCATTTTTTCATTGCAAAGCAGTAAAACTTTAAATTTGTTTAACGGGCATAAGGGATAGAATGGAAACTAATCTCTCATTTAGAAATTGTCCAAAATTTTATTATTATTACTTTTTTTTTTCTTTTGTAAGGAAATGAAGGAATACAGCTACTTTATAAATAATAATAATGATGATGATGAAATCTAATATAATATATATATATATATATAAACTTCTCAGAATTCTCTGCCATTGAAATGGGCCCCTTCACAAAAATAAAATTCATAAATTAGTCCTTATACAAAATTGTGTATATATATATTAATCTAATTAAAGAACTCTCACGTATTTTAGATATTTTAATATTGAAACCGGTAAATATTAACAAAGAATCTGATAAGAAGAAATATCTAACTTAAAATCAATGCTTTTGTAAATGTTAAAGTATAAAATCGTAAACTTTTATTGGTCGATTTATAAATTTTAAACCTATTTAGTAATTATCTATGTATGTATGTATGTATGTATGTATGTATGTATGTATGTATGTATTATTTGGGAACAGCTTTACTATACGGCACCCATTGCTTATCGCCGTTGCCGATGTTTTGATCACGTGGTATAATGGTGTTTTGATTCGGTTTGTGAGTCGGTACTGCGAATCGTTTCACAACGTCGTGAATCGAATCAAAATGTCATGAAACAATACTTTTCATTATTATGAAGCATTTTTTTTTATGTTTCACTATGTTTTCTGCTGTTTGCTCGCATTAAAACCAAAAAAAGCATCACTGGGCAAGTTTAATTCGTGGAGCATGAATCAGTAAAAGCATGAAAATTCATGGAGCCGCGGTCACTATGTTTTCTGCTGTTTGCTCGCTTCGCGAGCATTAAAACCAAAAAAAAAAAACATCACTGGATACCCCTAATTAGCGATGCATGAATCAGTAAATGTTACGTTTTGTTACGTTTCGATACAACAGAAAAAAGTATCGATACTCTGATTCGACTTTCGAAACACCATCATATCACGCGATCAAAACCACTGAGCTGAAGAACAACCAAAACATCGGCAACGGCAATAAGCAATGGGTGCCGTATAGTAAAGCTTAGCCATTATTTGTAGTACCTAACTAATAATTTGTACAAGTTTCATCACTTAAAATAATGCTACTACTACTAATATTAGTAATAATAATAATAAGAAGAAGAATAAGAATAGTTTCTCATTTTTTCATTGCAAAGCAGTAAAACTAAATTTTTTTAACGGGCATAAGGGATAGAATGAAAACTAATCTCTCATTTAGAAATTGTCCAAAGTTTTATTATTATTATTATTATTATTCCTTTTTTTTTTTTTTCTTTTGTAAGGGAATGAAGGAATACAGCAACTTTATAAATAATAATGATGATGAAATCTAATATAATATATATAAACTTCTCAGAATTCTCTGCCTCTGCCATTGAAATGGGCCCCTTCACAAAAATAAAATTCATAAATTAGGCCTTATACAAAATTGTGCACATACATACATACATACATACATACATACATACATACATACATACATACATATATATATATATATATATATATATATATATATATATATATATATATATGTATATATACAGTGAAACTTGAATAATTCGAACTTGTTTAATTTGAAATTCTGGATAATTTGAATTTTTTACTCGGTCCCTTGAATTTTATATTAAAATAATGTTAAAAAATCGTGGATAATTCGAATTCTATTTTGGATAATTCGAATTTTTCATACGATTACCTTTAAAATATTACAGTAAAATTTATTCCCGAGTTTTTTCTCAGCTAAAGTGCATTATATATCTTAACAGTCTTTCAAAAGAAGAATAAGGAAATACAAGAGAAGCACCTAGCTAGTGTATCAGAAGATATGGTGAATATACATGAACTTCGAGGGTTTTTTAAATTGAAAGTCATGTCTAATGTAGTAGATTCTATTTTTGTATCAATTCATATTTATGACACAAAGGTCGTACTTAAAGAAAAAATCAAAAATATCTGACTATTAGTTCCACATCATACTATTGGTATGGGGAACTTAGGTAATCGTCAAAATTTTCGACCTCAGTTTTTTGACTTTTTTATACGTTTTCAGGTGTGAGGAATCCGAAAATGACAAAATTTGTAGGGTGTCTGTTAGTGTGTCAGTCCGTTAGTTTGTTAGCCTGTTTACACGATATCTCACGAACAAAAGATCGCAGAGAGGTCAGATCAGTTTTAAAATATTACTTTCGATACTGGCAAGAACCCTATTCATTTGCAACATTCGAATTTAAAAACTTCGTAATTTATGAGAAATTTACGATTTTCTTAACATGGGAGAATAGGACAAAGTTTCACTTGAACGTGCATTAAATGGAAACTTTTTACTGTAAAAATGTAGGACTAGTTTTAAATATCAGTTTTGATGCCGGAATGAACATCAGTAACTATAAATATGCTACTTTGAAAATTTCACAAGTTAATGGAAATTTACGAATTTCTTAACATGGCAGTATAGGGCAAAATTTCACATAAACGTCAATTTTTAGAGATATTTTCATCGTAAAGATGTCAGACTATTTTTGATATATTATTTAGAACACTGGCATGAATATTAATGACTATGAATTTTTCAATATAAAAATTTCGTAAGTTTTTGGAAAATTAAGAATTCCTTAACGTGTCAGAATAGAGTAAAATTTCACATAAACATCAATCTTGAGGGATATTTTCATCGTAAAGATGTCAAACCACTTTTTAAATATTATTTTGGATACTGGCATGAATATCATAGACTATGATTTTTCCAATTTAAAAAATTCGTAAGTTATTTGGAATTTACGATTTACTTAAAATGGCAGAATAAGGCAAAATTGAGCATAAACTTTCATTATGAGGATCATAAATACATTAGACAACTTCAAAATTACATTTGTTCGAACATGACTGAATACAAGTATTCTAATACGAAAAATTCTTAAATCTTTCGTAATTTACATTTTATGAACATAGCGAAATTGTAAATTTTTCATGTAAATATGAATTTGTAGAATTATTGCATTGGAAATAGTAGCATGAAAACTAAACAACAGAATGGACCCTGATAAAATAAATTAATAGATTAGAATAAGATAAATATATCGAAGTGAACGGTGGATAACCTATAGGCGGGGATTTCATTCTGTCACTGTATCAAGCTTTGGTCAAATTCATTTCTTTTAACATGATTATAATATGTCTCGCACTAGAAATTTTTGAGAACATAAATATGATGGGGAACTGAGCAGAGTCCACCTATGCCAACTAGTTTTTTTAAAAGTGTTGAATGATTAAGCTCGTAAAAAATATTGATTTAATGGGGGGGGGGAGAGGGATGTAGCAGTATTCTTAGATATAAAGTTTATGTGTTAAATCCTCGATTGTAGATTTTAAATTATTTAATATATCTTTTTTAACAAAATAGTATATGTAATTCGAACTATTTGGATATTTCGAATTTTTCTCTGGTCCCTTCAACTTCGAATTATCCAACTTCTACTGTATTAATCTAATTAAAAACCTTTTACGTATTTTAGATATTTTAACATTAAAACCGGTAAATATTAACAAAAAGTCTGATAAGAAGAAATAACTTAATTAAAATCAATGCTTATATAAATGTTAAAGTATAAAAGTGTAAATTTTAATTGGTTGTATTTATAAATTTTAAATCTATTTAGTAATTATGTATGTATGTATGTATGTATGTATGTATGTATGTATGTATTGATTTTTTGTACGCAAATAATATTTTTTAGATGTTTCATCACTGAAAATCAGGGTTGGCCAATTTTTGCCGAAGTGGAAAAAACCATGGTAAAAACCGCGGAAAAAACCACCCCGGCAAAAATAGTTTTTGCCACAATTTTTGCCAGTGGCAAAAATTACCAGTATTTCAAGCAGTGTTTTAAGGATTTTAATATTTAAATCATAATTTTAACAAATTAAAACCAGAGATCATGAATCCATCATTAAAATAATGCATTTTAAAATTTCTTTAAACTGAAATTTTTAACATCAACAATTAACAATTTTTTTCATGTTTAAAAATATTTAAATTACCTATCTAAAAAATATTCTTCAATAATTAATTACTAGAATATTTGTGTTTTTCAGTGGGGAAAAGTCAAATATTGAGTTAATTATTGACTCAGCTGTTCTAAAATTTGCCAGTCAGTCACTGATCATGCATTTTTTGGAATTGAAATGTAAATTGCAAGTAAACTCTCTCTCTCTCTCTCTCTCTCTCTGAATATGTCTTACTTAAGATTTTTTTTACTTCAATAAAATAAAAAATATAATTTTGTAGTTTTGTTTTGATGGTTATGTTCAGGGACTGACAAAGTTTCAATATCTTAGGAGCCAGAAATAGTGAATTATTTCTATGACAATACTCACAGCAAAAATTAATAATATTTCATAATTGTATAATTAATGCAGGTCATTCACATATTATTTTACATTGAATAAATGAACTATTCAGTTAAAAATTTGAACTAAGGAAATTAAAAAAAAAAAAAATTACTATTTTTTATTTATAAAGATAAAAACAAACTATTGGGGGGAAAAAATCCACAGAAATAAATATTATTTTTACCTTTAATATAATCAAATATATTGAGAGTGTTTAAGTTTTGGCTTTAAAATACTACGTATTTGTCTATTAATTTTTCAGGACAGAATTCCTTTAAAGAGAATCCATTTGATAAATATCATACTATTTAAGTTTTCTCGTTGTAAATTCGAACATAGTTTGCTTTAGATAGTGTTTATTTTATTGAACCTTGTTTAACATAAACATGTTGACATGGAAAGTACCAGTATAGTAGTAAGAAGATTTATCAAATATGGGAATTTATCTTTCATGGAAAAACATCTTTCAAAAACAGAAATAATTGTTAAATTTTTCAGAAAACATTAAACTCATACTATTCATTCAATACATCAGCAATGTCATCTTTTATACCAAGACAAGAAGGTGGGAGGAAAAACAAAAATATACATAAAAAATCTGGAGTGACTCCACTCGACTTTCCGAACATTGAGTAATTAACAGTTTTTTAGATAAAGTAAAGAAAGAGGAGTCGTTAAACAAACAAAAGAGAGAAAACCGTAATGAAGTATTTGAGTATTTTTCTCCATTATACTACACGATGTTTTACTTAACGCTAGCGAACTTTGAGCCCATAGATCATAATGATAAAGAATTTTTCGTTGTGTCCCTGTAAAAACCTATAAATGCTAGATTCACCAAAATGCTTATAGTTAGTGCAACAGTGATTTATAATATTCATATAAATTTTCAGCTCAATTGAATAAGGCGTTTAGATGCTATTGCAATTTTAAAAATTTGGTCCCATAGGCCATAATGATAAAGAATTTTTCTTTGTGTCCCTGTAAAAAGCTATAAGTGCTAGATTCTCCAAACTCTATACGGATTGAATATCTGTGACCTATAATATGTGTATAAATTTTTTGCTCAATTGAATATGGCGTTTAGATGCTATCGCACTTTTAAGATTTTGGTACCATAGGCCATAATGATAGAGAATTTTTCTTTGTGTCCCTGTAAAAAAACTATAAGTGCTAGATTCACCAAAATCTATAGGGTTCATACTATGGTGACTTACAATATACGTACCAAATTTCAGCTTATTCAAACAAAGCGTTTAGACGCTAGCGTGTTCACTCACAGACATACACACATACATACACACATACATACACACACACATACATACACACATACATACACACAGACATACATACACACAGACATACATACACACAGACATACATACATCATCGCAAAAATAGTGAAAACGGACTCATTGAACCTCGAAACCTATAGAAACATCAAAATCTCCAATTCGGATTTTTGACACGATTACAATACTTTCCTCACTATAGTGTTCGGAAAGTAAAAATATTGTAAAAAAATTTTTGTCAGTCTGCCGTAACTGGTCACCAATGGATATTTACCCTGGCACCCGGAATTTGTCGGACACTGGTTATATATATTACATTAATTAATTAATTATAATTACTTTTTAAATTAAAAAATCTTCAAACATTTTTTTCATTGAGGTGCCAAAGTGAAAATTCAAAGGGATTGTGTTGTTTTCCACTTTTCCTATTTTTTTCCATTTTTGCCAATTTTTTCCATTTTTTCCACTTTTTGCCTGTTTTTTTCCACTTTTTCCACGGCAAAAACCCAACCCTGCTGAAAATACTGCTACAACTACAATTAATAATAATAATAATAATAATAATAATAATATTATTATTATTAATAATAGTAAAATTAATAATATATATATATATATATATTTTTTTTTTTTTGAAAGCATTAAAACTTTATTTATTTATTTTTCTTTCTTTTTAAATTTAAATTACCGCTTAGAATTTTTTTTTTTTTTTTTTATTTATTTAATCTTGATCATCATTCACAGGAATTTCCTTACTACAAAACAAACCAGCGGACGATCTAGAAAAAATTATGTGCCCACTTGCTGTCTCACTTCACAGGATTCTCTTTCAATAAAATGGACCCCGTCAGAGAATTCAAATTAATAATTTACTCCTTACACAAATTTATATATGCAGTCAGTTTTGCCAGATGAAAATTTAAATTTTCCCTAGTAAATGAAGAAAAAAAAAAAAATAAATCCCTACATTCCCCACGTTAAAATAATTTTACCCTACAAAATACACTGCGTTTCAAAACAATTAATAGATATCATCTAAAATCATATTATTATTTTTATTTTAATATTTCCTAGCATTAAAATAATAATAATAATAATAATAATAATAATAATAATAACAATAATAATCGGTTCTTATTAATATATACATAAGTTGATTGTTGAAACAAACGAACAAATAACAACAAGTACCTAATTTATGCATACAAATGTATATTCGTGAAAGCACAGTAAATAAAATGAACTATGTTTCTATAATTTGTTTAAATTTAATAATGTTAGCTCTTTAGTCTATTAAATTATTAAATCAAACAAGTAATCTACTTTGACATGTTTTCACATCAAACTTGCCTAATGAATTTAATTTTGTAATAAATAATCAAAGTTAAACCAGCAAATATCGACTTGATAGGTTCTCTGCTTTCTTAGGGGGTGTGGCTACACGAAATGGGTGGTGTGAGCACATCAAAGAGAAATAAAAAGGTTAATTTACAGAAAGGAAAACTAAAGTTAACGCATTGTGACGTAAAATAAAATAAAATTCACTTTTAGATCAGTATAATATGTTTACGATTAAGATTTTATACTGCACAATATGTTTTATTTGAGAGGTGGGTGTATACGAATAACTTGACAATTGCTGATAAAAACAATTGCAATTTCGAGGAAATTTATTTTTAAAATGTACATGACTTATTGTCCAATTTTTTTTAAAACTTTGATGTGAATGATATCCAAATATTAAATAAATGTTATATTTTTTATTAAAATTATATAATATTTACTATTTTGGAATAATAATAGTAGTAATAATAGAATTGAGGACATATTAAAACTATGCAAATTTTCCAACTATTATAATTTATGCCGGAACAATCATAGTAATGCAATTTTTTCTCTCTTACTTATTTTCTTGAGTACTTTTCTCGAGTATATAACTAAGATTAAATAGGAAGGAAACTACTCTTATAAAAAGTAGTAGAAGTACAAAAAGAGTGTGGTACTAATAATACACTGGACTAAATTATACATGTTGGCAACTCTGAGCTATGAGATGTTTCACTTCGCACCAATCTGTAGTAAAATAATGTATCAGAGACAAGGTATTGTAAGTAACTTTTTTTCAGATAAGTTTAAAACTTTTTGCTTTTCTAAAGAGAACTTTATAACTTTCATTAGATAATTGAAAAATCCCAACAAAACACAATAATAATAATAATAATAGAAGAAATCCCCCCCCCCCCGTACGCCATAAGCAGAGCTGAAATTCCCTACGGTAGGGTGAAATCCCTACATGTGGCAACACGTTATACAGTGAAACCAAACCTATCATTCTTGAATCCAATATTAT
>CAWVNO010001808.1:30000-32500 GCA_963930645.1 Salticus scenicus
TTCAAGAGTTTTGACATCTTAAAAACGAAATGTCACTCCCACCAGAGTGGAGAACCGGCGATCGCGATCGAAATGGCGAGCGGGGACTTGGTACGTAATTTCTAATAGAATGTGGGACCCGGCTCCTTCCCTTGAGGTGTTGCTCAGCAGAGAGTCGATACGCGCCGTAGAGACGCTTCCGCGGAAAGAGTCGGCACACAGGGAGAGGAGGAAGGCATTCAGCGGCCGAGGATGCGCTCGCAACTTCGACCGAATCGTCGGCGAACGTTGTGACCCGAAAAAGAGAACAAGAAAATTCTGTTTACGAAGAAATGGGATGTATCGCACACGGCTGAAGGAAGTAGAATTTAAAACGCTGCGGGAAAGGCGTACACTCCCTCCGATTAGAGGGCTTTTGCGTAGTAGTCCGACGACGGACTACTACGTAAAAAGAGAGTGCATAACACAATAAAACAGTATTTTCGGGTTTCTACTACATAAAAATACCATAAAAACACTATTAAACGGCATGTTATGACTTATTTTCAGGTTTGCCACTGACGGACTACTACGTAAGATGCAGTAGTCCCGTGTTCGTCCAGTCGAGCCTAGGTCGGTTACCCTTCGGTACTCGATTGGATAATGAAAATAGATTATTTTATTTCATTTTGGATTAGTAATACTAGCATTTTTATGTTAATAAAGAAAATGAACATCCCAATTCGGCTGGGACTACTACAGGTGTCCCCACTTTTCTATGGATTGCAGTGAGTGAAATATTTGTCATTGATAGTTTATTTATTATGTCAATTGGATAAGTGTAGCATTTTTTAAAGAGTAATAATTAATAATAATTAGCTTTGCACGACGTGCGGTAACAGTTCAAATAACTTATGGCAACCCTTAAAAGTTGAAGAAAGATGGCATTCTTAAACTAAAATAAAAAAAACAAAGATGAATTCCTCTATAAAAGGGCTTTTCGTACAAGGATGACGTTAAAATTTTTAAAAAGATTATTTCTGCAACCCTTTATGACGTGTGACGAAGCAGTAGCCGAGAACGAGCCGTAGGGTTGCCATAAGGAGCGAAATCGAACGACGCCAACGTTATGGCAACCCTTAGATGGGAAAGAAAATAGGATTTTGTTGAATGAAAAGGCAGAAATGATCTTGTTTCGTATTAGTATTTATTACGTGTTATTTCCAGAATTTTGTTCTTTTAAATCCGCGATAGATGTTACAGTTGAGTTTCGAAAATGAATCGTTCTCGTACGAATCACTGACGATTCGGATATTTCAGTTATGCAAGTGTGGCAACGGTCTTTAAAAGTTTCCGTTTGAATGAATGAATCAATCGGTTTGTTTTGCTTCTGACGTATAAATTAAACTTTAAATTTAGTTATTAATAATATATAAAACGTTAACGCTAATTTTTGTTTTGTTTTTGTTGTTGTTTCTGACAATTGAAGACGATTTCGTTTTAGGTAAAGGAAGAGTGATCAAAACGGAATACTGATAAATAAAGGTAGGTGCTATACTTTGATGTCACTTTTATACATTTTTTTTTAAATAAAATTTCCCCGTCAAATCGTATACATTCTTGTTACTATCCTTTTAGGCAATTGTAATGTAAGGAAAATAAAATAATATGAACAAAATTTCTGACGTCACTTATTGTATATATAAAAATGCGAAGTTAAAAACTAAAATACGGACAGCTTTATTTTATTAAGTTTTGTTTCTATAAAAATGTATTAACGAAATTGGTAATGTTTAGTAAGTTTGCCTGATGTTAGTTTAGTACAGTACAGAGCCAGAAATCCGCACAGCTAGTCAGATACAAACAGTGAAATTGACAAAACTGCAAATCAGAATTTTTGAAAAAGATCTTGAATACAGATTTTATGTTTGCATTTTATGATTAAAAAACAGTTTAATTTGGAACTAGCTACATGTGAACAGATTTTATTTAAATTTGACAAATATATATATATTTTTTTTCTTTTCATTCTTTTCATTACATAGTTTTGTTAATGTTCATTATTATTCTTATGTACCTGGTAATTTAATAATCATTAGTAAGCGTTTAGTTTGAATAATATTCGATAATCTACTATTAATACCTTTAACCTTTCTTTTTTTTTTTACTTTCTCTCACCCATAAGGTACAGAAAGTCAATTGTTTTTGGGTCAAATTTTCGAACACGAGTTTTTGCTATATTTACATGTTCTGAGGTCCCCCCCCCATAATACGAAATTCATGTTTTTAGCAAATGGTATCTGTGTCTGTCTGTTATCAGCATATCTCAAAAACAAATTATGGCAGAAAGTTCAAACTTGGTATTCTAAATGTGTATCATATAAGGATGCTACACTAAACTTTTCGTTAAGAACAAGCAAATGGTTTGTGTACAGGGAAACTCAAAAGTATTCAAATATGTTACGTCTATGAGTGAAATTGCAGGTATAGACTGCACTAAATCAAATGAAACGAATATATATTTTTTGTAATATAGATAGTG
>CAWVNO010001808.1:37500-40000 GCA_963930645.1 Salticus scenicus
AGTTTTAGGGTAGTATTTAGTGTTTAAATCTTTGTTTACTTTCGGTTTTATTGTTCCATTTTAATTCATTTGTTTACATTTAGCCATTTCCATCATTCAGGGAGTTGCCACAAAAAATTTTCTACTCGTTTTCATAATAATACTTAAATTTAATTAATATTTGGTATAATATCTGCTTACTTCCCTTCGGAATGGGTACTGCAATTTTATTTCTTTCAAAACAGCACAGGGTTTGTCTTTAAGGCCTTGGTATCGTCAATTTAGTTAATTTGCTGTTGCCATTACGCTCCCGGAATGATGGAAATTGTAGTTGAAATTAAATAATTTTAACATTTAGGGGTGTTCTGACGTCATTTTGGGAAAATCTTTCGTATTCCAGCACAGAGTATGTCTGACAGCCATCGCTATACCACTTTTTCAGTGTTGCCATTCAATAATAGTAATCTATACTCCTTCTTCCCCCACCTTTTCAAGTTTATGACACGACCATCTGACGTCACTTTACGCTCTAAACTGTTGCCATTCTTCTAATTCTATTATTAAGTCAATACGTTCCTTTTTAGTACAGAGAATACCTAAATGCTATTGCAAAGCCTCCTTTATCACGCCAGCCTTTAGAATAGGCACCCCATATAGCTTTCAAATATGCATGGGAATTGTTTCTAATTCTTTTTTATCAAATGTTTCTCTCTTTTTGCATTTGGTTTTTCCGGGATATCTCCTGATCTAATGATCCGATCAACAAAAGTTTTATACCATTTTAAAGGTAATGTTAAGGGCTACCCTTTAATGCCAACCATTCCATTATATGTTTTATATATACTTTGTAATTAACAGTTTTTTATATCTTTTTGGATTTTGTATATATACAATAAATTTCTTTTTTAACATGATCATTTACACATATATTTAACTTCTTTTTCGGTTTCAACTTTCTCCCGGTAGGGGGCGCCTTTGGAGGAGAATTTTAAAGCAGTCGAAATTAAATTTTTTCACTTTCACCACAGTATTTTTATAACAAAACTACTTTTATAAGAGTTAACCTTAGAACTGAACATATATTCCCTAACTACGGAAGGGCCAACTTTTTCACACCTATAGTTGCCGTGGAGTTTCTTTAATTTTCTCTAACTTTTAAGAATTTCAGGTTTACAATTTTTTCTCAGGAACAGCTGCACGGTTTATCACAATCTATATGTAATTTTTAAAAAAAGGTTATAATTAGAACTATCTTCCAATGCCAACTCACCCACTCTTTTAACTTTCTCCTGCAGGGGGCGCTGCTGTATAAGACACAACTAACCGCAATTTCATAATTAAAATATGTTATTGAACATTTATAACAGTTAATTAGGACCCTTTTAATCGTTCGTTCTTTATCCCCAGTTAATTTATGATCAACAGTTTTTCCAACTTTAGTTGCCGAGGTAGTCCTATAACTTCATCATTTTTTTAGTTTTTTCGACTTTTCTCGGGATCCAATTAACGGATTTTCAAAATCTTGGTATCAAATTAAGGGGTTTTCTCTGCCGGATTCTTTCTCTCAATTAATTCCCCCCTTCTATGTTACCTTTTCCCATTTTTAAAACTTTACTCTGTTTTAAACCTAGTTTACCATCTATATATTCTTTTAAATTAATTTACGCTGTCAATCTTCGAACTCTCATGACTTTTCTTACTTACTTACAATTCTTAGTACTTACTTACTTACTTATTTTTACAATTTATTTTTCCCTTTCTCGTCCATGGGTGCTGAATTTGGTGACGGGAACATCCTCTTTTTAGCAAAAGTGATAATGTCAACAAGTACTAGTAATCAAACCGCAACAAATCTATTTCAATTTTATGAAATTTTCTATGAAGTGCTAACTTTCCTCCGCAAAGAACTCGACCAAGTACGAACACTTAAATTTGATCTAACAGAATATAAAAAAACTTTGGTTCCAATTAAGGCTGCAAAAGTAACTCCTCTATCAGACTCTCTAAAACAAATTCAAGAAATGTACGACAGTTTGAGCGAAAGGATCGAGTACTTCTCAGGGTATGTAGAAACTGTTCCAATTACTGCCATGGTACATCCTGTCATAGTTTCCACCAAAGAAGAACTCATCTCAACCACTAAAGAAATTGTTTCCGATTCTCTTAAGGCTTTTTTCTCTTCACCCCCTCCTCCTCTTTCATCCGTCATTTCTAATTACGATAGAGATTTTCCAACTTTGCCATCAAAAGATAAAAATGATCAAAACAGACTTATTCTTCAACCTGGCTCCTCAGAGGTAACCTCAGAAGTGATAGCTAAAAATCTTCGCCAAGCAGCTTCCGAACATCATTATACTTCCAAAATTGCTTCAGTGAAAGAGACCAGGAATAAGAACCTGATCTACACTTTTCCCAACCAAGAAGAACTCACCAAATTTAAAGAACTTATTAACTCCTCCGAAAATGTCAAGTCATCAGTTAACATTCTAAATCCTCTTGAAAAGACAGAAAAAGTCATGTT
>CAWVNO010001808.1:45000-48270 GCA_963930645.1 Salticus scenicus
CAAGGATGACGTTAAAATTTTTAAAAAGATTATTTCTGCAACCCTTTATGACGTGTGACGAAGCAGTAGCCGAGAACGAGCCGTAGGGTTGCCATAAGGAGCGAAATCGAACGACGCCAACGTTATGGCAACCCTTAGATGGGAAAGAAAATAGGATTTTGTTGAATGAAAAGGCAGAAATGATCTTGTTTCGTATTAGTATTTATTACGTGTTATTTCCAGAATTTTGTTCTTTTAAATCCGCGATAGATGTTACAGTTGAGTTTCGAAAATGAATCGTTCTCGTACGAATCACTGACGATTCGGATATTTCAGTTATGCAAGTGTGGCAACGGTCTTTAAAAGTTTCCGTTTGAATGAATGAATCAATCGGTTTGTTTTGCTTCTGACGTATAAATTAAACTTTAAATTTAGTTATTAATAATATATAAAACGTTAACGCTAATTTTTGTTTTGTTTTTGTTGTTGTTTCTGACAATTGAAGACGATTTCGTTTTAGGTAAAGGAAGAGTGATCAAAACGGAATACTGATAAATAAAGGTAGGTGCTATACTTTGATGTCACTTTTATACATTTTTTTTTAAATAAAATTTCCCCGTCAAATCGTATACATTCTTGTTACTATCCTTTTAGGCAATTGTAATGTAAGGAAAATAAAATAATATGAACAAAATTTCTGACGTCACTTATTGTATATATAAAAATGCGAAGTTAAAAACTAAAATACGGACAGCTTTATTTTATTAAGTTTTGTTTCTATAAAAATGTATTAACGAAATTGGTAATGTTTAGTAAGTTTGCCTGATGTTAGTTTAGTACAGTACAGAGCCAGAAATCCGCACAGCTAGTCAGATACAAACAGTGAAATTGACAAAACTGCAAATCAGAATTTTTGAAAAAGATCTTGAATACAGATTTTATGTTTGCATTTTATGATTAAAAAACAGTTTAATTTGGAACTAGCTACATGTGAACAGATTTTATTTAAATTTGACAAATATATATATATTTTTTTTCTTTTCATTCTTTTCATTACATAGTTTTGTTAATGTTCATTATTATTCTTATGTACCTGGTAATTTAATAATCATTAGTAAGCGTTTAGTTTGAATAATATTCGATAATCTACTATTAATACCTTTAACCTTTCTTTTTTTTTTTACTTTCTCTCACCCATAAGGTACAGAAAGTCAATTGTTTTTGGGTCAAATTTTCGAACACGAGTTTTTGCTATATTTACATGTTCTGAGGTCCCCCCCCCATAATACGAAATTCATGTTTTTAGCAAATGGTATCTGTGTCTGTCTGTTATCAGCATATCTCAAAAACAAATTATGGCAGAAAGTTCAAACTTGGTATTCTAAATGTGTATCATATAAGGATGCTACACTAAACTTTTCGTTAAGAACAAGCAAATGGTTTGTGTACAGGGAAACTCAAAAGTATTCAAATATGTTACGTCTATGAGTGAAATTGCAGGTATAGACTGCACTAAATCAAATGAAACGAATATATATTTTTTGTAATATAGATAGTGAACTGGGGGAAAAAATTGTGCATGTATTATCTCTTTTTAATTATTATTTTTTTATTTCTTTCTTTATACATTTCTTTACATTTTGTTTATTTATTCATTCAATCATTCATTCATTTATTTATTCATATTTAAATTTTATTGTATTTTATTTGTAATTTATAAGAATACTTGCTTTATAATAGTAAAAATAATTATAAAAAATAAAATAATGCTTCATTCATTACAAAACATCTAAAAGATTCGTCGTTAAATAATTATAATATTTGTTAAAAAAAGAGAGAGAGAGAAAAAATAAAAAAAGGAGAGAGCATAAATTTTTGACCTTTGCATGTTTTCAGCATTTCATGAACTGTGTGCTTTTACTTATTTGTAATTTAATATGATCTGTCTCATTTAATTGTGTCTTCTCGCTTATTTATCATGTACTTGCACGGGTGCAGAAAATGTTCAAACCTGGAAAATTTCCCCCAAGCACACTATAAATTTCCCTTAATAATGCAAAAATCTACTTTGCTATACAAAGTCATTTCTACTATCTAATAAATCTTTAAGAGAATAAGTATACATTGTAACGTAAAAATATCGCTTTAAGGGTATAAGCACTTAAAAGTAGCAAATTGTTATTTTTGATTTACATTTTTATTTTCTCTTAAAAAAATATTCAAAATTTCCCCCGAACCTCGTTCGGACTTATTCTGCACCCCTGTATACATTCTGTAAATGGGAGGTAATGTTACTCGCGTCCGTGAAATCCCTCAATTCACACGTGCCTCCTGGGTGGTGCTAAATGAGTAACAATATTGTTTGATTAAAAAATTATTTAGGTATTTATATAATTAGTATGAATATTTAATCTCTTAATCTGCAACCTGTATTTGTAGCATTAAATTTCAAGGTAAGAGAAAGTCGTGTGAGTGACACACCAGATTATTTTTGTACTTTCACTGAATTACACGGTTTTAAAGTACACGATTTTACAGTAATTCTTACGAAAAAATACAATTAAAAACATGTATTTTAATATCATGTAAAATTATTTTCAAAAAAGTAGTTTGTTTGATTAAACGATCAAATTATGATCAAAGGCAAAACTTACATTTAAAACTACAAAAAATAAAAAAAAATAAATTCTAAATTATTTTATGCTTAAGGTGAAGCATAAGGCGGTTTTTAAAATGGCTGTTAATGTACACTTTAAGTAATCATTTTTAAAATTCCATTTTAAGACAGCAAAATTGTTCAGAATTATAAGGACATTTCAGCTTTATTATTTTTTAACCGCTCTGGGTACAAACAAAAAATCTATATCGTAAAAAAAGACATTCCCTACATGAACGCTGTGGCTGTGAGGTAAAGCTCTGCTGTACGAACCTGAAGGTCTAGCGTTCGAGCCTAGTCGGGAGATTTTTTAAGAATGGTTTGTGTTTCATTCGAAATTATTTTAATTAAAGATTCAAATGTATGTAAATATTGTGGTGTGTCGCTCACACGACTTTCTCTTACCCTGTATTTTGATACTAAGATAGATATTTTGTGCTTTTTAGTTCACATTTCTATAAAACTAATATTATTTTGATTTCTTTATTATTATTCATTTCACATATAATACGTATTTTTTTTTTTTTTTTTTTTTTTTTTTTATTATGACAGTACAATCTACATAAGAAATCGAACCATTATTTCAATGAGGGAATATATAATAGGCATGGAGGGGATTTTACACGTTGGAAATT
>CAWVNO010001809.1:0-43000 GCA_963930645.1 Salticus scenicus
CGTGTAGGGAACGCATAAACAACACGCACTTAAAAATTAATCTTACTGAGATAATTTGAAGCAAAGTTATGCTTGGAAACGTGTTTATTGCCCCCCCTGTCCTCTCATCCCTAAGAGGGAAAGGAGTAGAAAAAAGTGTGAAATGTGTAATATTCAAGAAAAGGAATTGAGAGGTGAGGGAGTAATTAATCTCTCATTAATTATTAGGAACCATTTGGTCGTATTTCTATAATACTTTGTTTTGTTTATTCATTTATTAGTTATTTTAAGTTCAAATAACTGAACTAACTAGTTAGACAAAAAAATAATTAAACAAAGATAATTAATCAAATTTTACTGCAGCTTTACCGTAAATATAAACAAATTTCTAGTTTTATTTACAATAAAATCATTTAGATATAACTTAGGTACTTTTAAAAATAATATACATGCTATTTAGTTTTTACATTTTAAAACACCCAGTTGATTCTTTTGTAAAATAAATGTCCTTATTTTCAAAATAAAAACCACAAAATTTTGGAAAATAAAATATTACTTACAATATCACTCCAAAAAGATAAAATATCTATAATATATTATATTCTTTATTATCTGAAATTGAATTTAATATTGTGGGACCTTATGTGGGCGTTTAATTAATTAATTACTTTAACACTTACTATCTTACTATTATCTATTAAATTTAATGAAGAGTAAATATGTTAAAAGAAACTTTTATATACCGATACAGTCGGCTGCAAAATTATTCGAGCACTAGCTAGTAATTCCTATATTTAAAAAGTACACTTAAGACTGTTTTGCTAAGTAAATCCTTGTCGAATCATGTTCTTAGACTGATTAAGAACATGACTCGACAAGGATTTATTCAACAAAGCTGTATTAAAGGCTGGGATTGCGGTGCCTTGCTCAGCACTATCTTACGCACAAACTCTGTCTTAAGATGTAAACAAAACGCAAGTCGTATTGCAGTGCTTCACTATCTTACGACGACCTCAGAGCTATCTTAAGTCGAATCGTAACTGGATGCGCGCGCAATCACAACATAGCTCGCTCTGCGTCTCCCATTGGCTGGCTGGCTTTCTCTTACGAGGACACGCGGAGGACTTACGCTTGAGGCACCGCAATAAGTTAAGATCGTTCTTAACCACGCCCATTTACGAAAGTTCGTAAGATTTAAGATCAGACTTAAGAACGAGGCACCGCAATCCACAAGACGTTAGATCGCGCCCATCACAACTGCTCCAGCTCGTTCCTTTTTCTAATGAGCATGCGCGGGGACTTGCTCAAGTTGCCGGCCAAAATCATGAAGGTCTAAGTATGGTATTAATTCGCCGCCGGTGCTACCCTCTATTACCGATTAATTTAACCAAACATTTTCACTTTCAGAAATTTTATTTTACTTTCCCTTTCAAACTTTTTTAAAATAATAAAAATCTCAGACTCAGAATTTTTTTAATTTTACATTAAATTTTATTCTCCAACAATAAAAAAAAAAAAAAAAAAGAATGAAAGAAAGGTTTAGAAAAAGATTCAAATTAATATTTGAAAGTGCAGGAGGCTCTTCATTTATGAAAATATTCATAGATAATTAGAGAAAAAAAATCAACAATTTAATAAAATAACAACAGAATTGTATGAGATATAATAATTCCATATAAAGTTTATTGGTGTTTTATGATTGTGTTTATATTAATTTTTCACATCAAATACTTTGTATGAAAGTTTTAAACTGATACAAATGATGTAGAAAATTGATTTTAAATTAAATTATGTATAATTTCCTATCCTTCGTATAATACTGCTTATTAATATTTCCAAATAGTAATTTATAACATTAAGAAAAAATACATAAAATATTTCAGTTTTAAATTGCATTATATTATTATCAGTAAATTAAAAAAAAAGTAAATTTGAATTAATTTAAATCCTATATATTCAACTCTAAATATTATACTATATTATGCATAACACAGAAAAATTTCATAAAATTTTTTCTAACTATATTTGAAGTATTCTCATCAATATTATATCAAAAATTTATTGGAGTACTTAAAAATAGACATATTCAAAAACTAAGCAAATGAGAGTTAATGTTTATCACTAACAAACATTAAGAGGGTCATTTAAACTGTTTATCCTCTTCCCTTCCTTCCTGTTTGAATCAGAATGTCATAAGACAATATAAAAAAGTTTTAACATATTTTATCAATTTCAATTTTATTTTCAGTGCTAACCTCATATATGATATATAGTTAAAGAATTTGATCCCCTTTGATAAATATTACTGTTTCGAATAAATTTCAAATTTTTATCATTTGATTATATTATTTATAATTTTTCATTTAAAAATATACAAAAATCTTTGTTGGAGCCATAAACTGTAATAATTAGAATATATTAAACCCATGTCTTAAAGTAAATTAATGCTTTTTGCTTATTTTACTTAATTATTTATTAAACAGTGGGAGGCATGACTATGACTAGAAAAGCTATAAAACAAAATAAAATGTTTTTACGACTTATATATGTAAAATATTTATAAATAATACTGACATGAAATTAAATTTCTATATAGCTAGAAGCTTCTAAATTAGATTTAATAATAATAATAATTGTAAATATTTGCATGGGAGAAAATAAACAGCTTTACTAATCCTCTTACTGTTTGTTTTTGATAAAAATTAACTCTCATTTGCTCAGTTTTTAAGATACGTACTTTTAAGTACTTTGTTAAATCTAATAAAATTCTTATTTAATATTAATGGGAATATCTCGAATGATTGTTAGAAAAAATCATATGTAATTTTTCTATGTCATGCACAATATAGTATATTTTTAGTTGAATATATAGGATTTAAATTAATTCAAATTTATTTTCTTTATAATTTACTGATAATAATATAATGCAATTTAAAACTAAAATATTTTATATATTTTTTTCTTATTGTTATAAATTAATTGGAAATATTAATAAGCAGTATTATACGAAGAATAGGAAATTATACATAATTTAACTTAAAACCAATTTTCTACTTCATTTGTTTCTATTTAAAGCTTTCATTCAAAGCATTTGATGTGAAAAAGTAATATAAACACAATCATAAAGCACTATTAAACTTAATTTTGAATTATTATATCTCATATACACTTCTGCTATTTTATTAAGTTTTTAAAAATATTGTTGATTTTTTATTTTATTTTTATTATTATTATTATCTATAAATATTTTCATAAATGAAGAGCCTCCTACACTTTCAAATATTTATTTGTATCTTTTTCTATACCCTATTTATTATTATCATTTTTTTTTTTTTTTAATTGGTGGAAAATAAAATTTGAAATAAAATAAAAGATTCTGAGTCTTAGATTTTTATTATTTTAAAAAAGGTTGAAAGGGAAAATAAAATAAAATTTCTGAAAGTGAAAATGTTTGATTAAATTAATCGCTAATAGAGGGTAGCACCGGCTGCGAATCAATTTCTTAGACCTACTTGATTTTGGCCGGCACACGGAGTAATATCCGCGATTGTAATGAAATGCTCGCCCTCTGGTGGGCTAAGGTGAAATTATCATACCACTGGAAGCTTTCACGCTGAAACTATGATGGAACAACAAGAAAAAACAAAATACATACACGTGGATATTATATTTACTAACAACTGCAGTGTTGAGAAAGCGCCATCTATCGTTCATTACAAACGCGGATTAATGGCCGGCAACTTGAGTAAGTCCCCGCGCATGCTCATTAGAAGAAGGAACGAGCTGGAGCATTTGTGATGGGCGCGATTTTTAACGTCTTGTCCGCAATCCCAGCCTTTGTGTACTTTTTTTTGGCAAGGATTATTGCTAGTGCTCGAATAATTTTGCAGCCGACTGTACCCTCGCTCGGTGAATAACAAGGCCCATTGCAACCGGTTTTGCAAGTTGCAAGAGGTCAGTTGCATTGCAAACAGTTTTGCAAGCAGAAATGTTACAGTTGCATGCTGATGTTAACATAATGGATTTTACAAGTCGATGTTGCTGAGCATAGCGAACGGCTCAGTACTTTGTTTTGTCAACCTACCTACCTTTGTTGCATAATTTTCTTTTTTTTTCGCGGTACTACGCGCATGTCATGATTATTCATTTTTATTAATTTGTGTTGTCTATTTACTACAACAGGAGAAAGTTAATGTATAGATATATAATTAATTGATTATTCGTCATGTTTTAATGTTGATTCTTGTTTATCTTTTAGCGGCGTTTCTATTAGCAAAATGGCATCGTTGTTTGATGGAGATTTAAGTTCTGATAGTGAAGATGATGATTACGTACCTGATGGAGAAGTAACTTCTGAAGATGACGAAGAACCCATTCCTTTAGAAAATAATGAAATCCACTCAAAGGAAAAATCCAAAAATAATAAAGTGCTTGGTGCTGTAGGTGAGAAAAGCAAATTACTTGAAGAATCTTCATCAACAGAAACCAAAGTTGACGAAAAACAAAGAGCCGATGATTTATTCAAGAGCTTTTTAGCAGAAGTTGAAACAGAAATGAAAACGAAAAATGAATCACCACACACACCTAACATTAAAACACCTGAGGCAGGTAGCTCATACAAATCTCCTGCCGCTTCATCTGATTCAGGTGTTAAAAGTGGGAGTGAAGAGTGTGTTATTGATGAAGTAGCACCTAAAAAGCAATCTTTTAAAATATTTGATTTTGCTGGTGAAGAAGTTGTAGTGCCTATAGAAGATGGTAATAACATAACTTCTGTCGAATCAAGCTCAAGTTCTGATTTAGAAAAGAATAAGAATCTTGATAAAAATGAATCTGAAAAGCCAGCAAATCAATCTGCTGCCCAACGTAAAGGTCTAACGTCAGTTTTAGGCACTATCATGAATAAGAAAACGAAAATGACTACTTTACAAAAGACTTCTTTGGACTGGATGCAGTATAAGAAAGATATGGGTATATCTGAAGAGCTTGAATCTTACAATAAAGGGAAATCAGGATACATTGAGCGGAAACGTTTTCTTGAGAGAAGTGATTGGAGAAGCTATGAAATTGAGCGAGACCTAAGAATGTCGAAGCGTAAGAAAAGCTGATAGTTTCATTGAAAAAAAAAAAAACAACTGTTTATCTGTGTATTCCATTTTTTGCTTAATTTTTACGTAGAATTTTGTTAAATGCCTCTTTTTCATTTGATGAATCTTTCATCTTTGTGACAAGTCCTCTCATGCATATGTACTAATCATAATTTTCTAATAAAGGATCGTGAAAGTATGTATAGTTTTTTGTTTGATATTTTCTTTCATTTCAATTTTGTACATTTTATTTTTCTAGAAGAAAGTTTACAAGGTTAATGAAAAAATTTATGTCTGCCATTGAATATCAGTCATTGACTGATATATTGACAATATTTTTATTTTAGACATATGTATATTGTGTTAGGTATTAATTATATCGATGAACTATAATTCATCCATATGAACTATTTTAGTTCATTAGTTAATTACACTTGATATAGTAGTACATTTCAAAAGTAGTGGTAAGTTAACTGGGGGATTTTGTTCAGGTAGTATTTGAATTCAGTTATTTATTTCATTTACAATATCAGAATTCCAGTTTTTGAACAATTCAATTCATAAAATAAGACTGAAACATCGATTTCATATGACTGCTTAACCCAATTAAAATTAATTCTTTTTTTTTTTTTTTTTTTTTTTTTTTTTTTTAATGAGAAAAAGAGATCTCACTGCAATAAATTATACCTTATCTTCCCATACAAAAACTATTTTTTCACTAAAATTTCAGCTATTTTTTTTATGGATTCGCAATCATATTTGAAATTAAACAATTTTTGAAGTCTGAGATATTTTATCTGTTTGTATCAACAAATATATACAAGGGTCGATCCAAGCAGAAATTGAGGTGCAGCTTTAATTTGGTACTCCTTGGTGACTTTGAATATATTTCACTATTTTGGTAAGGAAATGGCTGTCGCATTTGCATAAGCAAAGACCTTGGTGAAAAACATCCTAGCTTCTTAGGTGCCAAACTTCAAATTTCATTAAGGAGCACCCATATTAAAGCTGTGTCAAAATGGGAGCTCTTTTTCTTGCCCTTCACAAAAATCAAATCCATGATAAGAGACTCTTAAAAAAATTAAAGTTCAGACTCTTCACAAAATTTTGTTTTATAAAAGCAATCCTTTAAATTTTTTTTACATGTTTCCATTATTTTTAATGCTTATTTTTGTTTAATAAAACCCTTTTAACTTGATATATGTTAATTGTTAAAATGAAAAGTTTTACACAAAAAATTGGTCCCAAAACTTAAAATTTGGATCGATCCCTGATATTACATTCCCTTAACAGCTGTGAGTCTTTCATAAAGTACATGGATTGTAGAGGTCAAGACTTACAATTTTTGTAAGTGGCCGGTGGCCACTTGCGAGTCGACTTTATATCTGATATTCACACACATAATTAAAAAATATATATCTATATATGTATAAAGGCATAAAACATATATGATGTGGTTGGAAAATTAAGAAATAGTGGCCTTTATTGTGTTATTTTAAATAAATATTTTTTATTGTATTATTTTCTACTTCTAGAATCTAACAAACCAAGTTTAAAATGAATATTGACATTTATGTTGTGGATGGAGGAAGATTGGGAAACAAAAGAAATCTGCAGAACATCTGATCGAAAATCACTAGTTGGAGATAAGAAAATGAAGGGAGGGGCAAAAAATAATTACATGAGCAAGAAATATTTAACAATTCTATTTCTTTATAGGTTCTAGAATCTCATTAAACAAGTTTAAAATGAATATTGACATTTATGTTGTGGATGGAGAAAGATTATGAATTGGGTGGCATTCGTAGCGAATTTAATCGCCGATCGTTAATTCCAAAATTCCGCAAATTTGGGGGGGGGGGGAATCACAGATTTCTGCGAATTCGCGAAAAAATCGCATGTCTGATTGGCGATTACAGCTATTTTTTTGGATCGCCACTTTTTCAAATTAGGTCGCCATGTGGCGAGTGGCGACCGCGAATCATGACCTCTAATGGATTGCTTATGTTGTACTAAATCTGAAATAAACCCTTTCAGCATTAGCCATTTTTCGGCTTATCTGTTTAATGATTCATAAAATTAATACTATCCACAGCATAAATATGAGAATTTAATACTGTACATATATTTATTAATCTTATCCTCTCGAGAAAAAAACAACAACGTATATTTCAAAATTTAGTCACACCAGCTTTTTATTTTGACTGTGTATGATGGAAAAAGACTGGCTTAACGCTGAAAGGGTTAAAGCTAAAGTTTTTTTTAAATAAATATTGATAATGTAAGACGTAAGAGTAATTGAAAAGTCACGGAAATAGCTAAAAAAATTTCATTTAAAAAATGTCTCAAAATAATTTTTAAGAAAATCGCATAAAAATTTGACATAGATTTGATTGTCATCCTTGGCGATCAAAAATGAAGTACGAAAATATGCATGCTAGATGTATATTTTCATAATATATGAAAAGTTATTTAATATTATTGATTGCTTTCTTAACTAACGTTATTAAAATAACCATCATTTTTGAAAGGAATTAAATATGCTCATCGGATAACTTGGTTATCTTTTTTTTCTTTTTTCACCAAGGACGACAGATATGAAATCTGTTCCAAAATTTTAAATGTTAATTAATATTCACTAATCAATAATTAAAAAAATCTCTAATGATAAGCATTAAGCTTAAATTTTTATTTTTAAGAGTACAATTCTTTCATTTAGCATTAAAAATAAATTTCTCAATAACCAATGAGGGGAGAAGGGCTCTTACCGTCTGATCTTTCCCTGTGAGAATGTGTTGCAAAAATGCAAATTTTTTATAAATATTTGCTACGGTTTATAAAGTTAGTAAATTATTGTTAAATAAACCAGTGAGTGCTAAGAATAATTAACAGTTATGGCATATAATAAAAGATGGAGCTTTATTATTAATTTTAATGCAGATGAAAAAATTGATTGTTAACATATTTTTATTATACTTACTGTACATATTATACAGTTGAAGATCTTTAATCCACACACCTTGGTTCTAGAACTTGTGTGGATTATAGATTTTTGCAAATTATAGATCATTGATGACATTTCTTCACTATATGAAGTAGTATAAGGCAGGGGTGCAGAATATGTCCGAACGCCCGAACGAGGTTCGGGGAAAATTTAAACTGACTGGGGAAATTTTGAATATTTTTTTAAGAGAAAATAAAAATGTAAATCAAAAATAACAATTTGCTACTTTGAAGTACTTATACACTAACAGCGATATTTTTATGTTACACTGTATACTTATTCTCTTAAAGATTTATTACATAGAACAAATGACTTTGTATAGCAAAGTAGATTTTTGCATTATTGAGGGAAATTTATACTATGTTTGGGGGAAATTTCCGAGGTTTGAACATTTTCTGCACCCCTGGTATAAGGTAACTTTATTTAATGAAGCTAGAATTAGAATTGTTTGTTTTTATATAATGTAATGAAGGTAATACTAATAAATATAACAAACAATAAAATTTATTTAATGAAGTAGAAACAATGTATAATTTAAACCCCTAAATGAGTAATTCATTAAAAAACTGTACTCCTACTTCTGGACTGTGATTAACAATATGCAGCCAGATACTTGCAATGTGATTAGTTTGATGCAGTTTTTTAATGACTGCATTGTAGGTCTTATTTTCAAAAAAAATGCTGGTATAAATTTTTCCTTAAATAGTTTTGTGTTTTTTTGAAATACCACCCAAAAAAGAACATTTACACTAACATTCCGTAAACATCTGTGAAAATACATAATCCTACCAACACATATGTCATTTTTTTTCAACCAATGAGCAATGCTGTTACTGGCAGGCATTAGAAAACTGTACTTGCATGTGTTTTGTTCGATCACTAATTGAATATTATTCAGACGATATTCAGATTCGCTAAAAAAGTATAAAGGCAATAAAAGTATTATTATTTTTCTTTTTAAAATTAATTATGCATATCTAAATTTTAAATTTTACACTCATTTTTTTTTCATTTTAGTATGTGAATTAACATCATATTTTCTCATATACATCCAAAATATCGGATTTTCGTTACTGCAAAATCTTTTGTTTACATTTGCAAAGTGAGTGTGGCACTGGCAGTAGCCTCAAAACATATTCACCCAACTACATGTAGTTAAATTGAAGGGTTATGCTTTTTCTTTCTTTTTGACTTTTTAAGCTTTATGATGTAAAAGAGGTGTCATTGTTTTAAAAATAATATGTGGAGTGATGTTAAATGATATAAATGGGTGTGAAAGCTAGACAAGCAAGAGATGATAAATTTGGAAATATGTTCTTTTCTAAATAATGTATAAAATAAACAGTAATAGATCTTATTTATTTAAAATTATATTTTATAAAGCTCTTCAAAAATGGTTGAAATCAGGGTTAGAAATAAGCAGTCATTAGTTGCATTTTGCGACCAGTTTTTTCATTTTGACACCTGGAATTTCAATCACAGGTGCCATATTTGACGCCTGGATTTTTTCCTCATCATACCTAATAATTTTCCCAATCCCATCAGATTGTAAACAAGTCTATTTCAGTCAATTGAACCTAATAAAAATTGATTTAAGAAATCATATCTCTATGAAAGTAGTTAACGATTTGTTAATGATTAAATTAAAAAGCCCTAAATTGGAAGATTTCTGCCCAGAAAATGCTATTAAATTGTGGTGGAATGATGTATCTTTTGGGTGAAGAATAAATTTGCGATTTTAAATATGTACATTTAATATTGTCAATGCAATTACATTCATTACATAAATATTTTTTATATAATCTTGCATATATTATTTATAAGTTGATGCTTTATTATTAATATTATTATTATCTTAATATACATTTTTAATTATAGATGGCACCTAGATTTTTCATTTTGACGCCCAAAAAATTTAATCCAGGCGTCATTTTGACGCCTAATTTGAAATTCTTATTTCTAACACTGGTTGAAATTTTTTCTGGGTGGATCTGCCCTTTCCCCAGCAACCGTCAGTTTAGTCCGCTATCGTTGAAACTGTTTTTGGATTATTTCTCTGCTGCTTCTTAAGAAAATAAAAAATCAATATAAATTTTAACAAAACCCGAAAAATCGCCATCTATAATAACCCGGACTACGTATGTTATCATGAAACCATTGAATATCAAATACGGAAAATTAACTATGCTTTCACCAAATTTAATCAAGAAAATAAAAAATCAATATAAATTTTAACGAAACCTGAAAAATTGCCATGAGGTATAATTTTAAATAAATAATTAAAAATGCTCTTGGGAAATTAAAAATTTAAATTTTTAAATAGTAATAGATTTGTTTATTAATTTTATCTGTTAAATTAAATGAGATTAAATTAGGGTGTTTTGTTTACAAAGTCATTTAATCATTCCGAGATTACAAAATTATGTTAGAGAAAGTTTGTTTTTACTGAATCTCTCAATCTTCTCTTGAAACTATGTTCCTATTACATAATAAAATATAAAAAACCTAACTTTACTTCGTTGGCCGTTTTTAGATCTTTCGGTACCGGGCACCCGGTCCTCTTCAGAAAACGTTAACTCTGTGATGGAAAACTTGGCTTCTGGTTAGTTCTCTGCTGATTTCTCATCAGGTGGTTCCAGGCTCTATTTGGGGCTACTGCGCCGCTATCATTGCACACTTCGTCATTAGTTGAGATCTCTATCGATTCGCGATACATAGCATAATGGTAGTTATTGTAATCGGCCAATTTTGTAGTTTTATCGAATTCTGAAAGAGAGAAAAACGGCCAACGAAGTAAAGTTAGGTTTTTTATATTTTATTATGTAATTATTATAACTTCGTTTTTTTCATTTTATTTAAATTTTATGTTCTTATATTTTCCTGTTTTATTGCTTTGACCCCTGTATTATGAAAAATTTAATTTTGCAAAATAAAATTATAATTAAGGTTTCATTTTAGACAATCACAGTTCATTTTTACAGAGCTAAACTCATACATATGCATAGGAACCTTTTATAAATTAGAAATTGAATATCAACTTTTCGGGGAAATACAGCAAAGCACATCCGATTACTATTCAGGCGGCCTGTTTGTTCCGTGGAAGATTATTTTTCGAAATGAAACAGATTATCAAAGGTTTGTTTTTAAGGGTAAACTTTTGTAAAGGGTCCTTTTTTAGGATAAAAAAATTTGTGGAGGGTCTTTTTTAAGATAAGTAATTTTGTGAAAGGTCCTTTTTAAAGATATAAAATTTTGTGAAGGGTTCTTTAACGGACCCAGATTTTCCTCTGGACAGATCCATGATATATTGAAGCGAAAAAAGCTCGAGCCAATGTTATTCTATGGGGAAATTTTCTTTACAAATAACTTATTAACTAATACATATTTTTAAATTCTGTTTTCACATTCAGAAAGTTCCCAACTGTTAAATTGACGGGCCTTTTTTTTAAATGTATTTTATTTTTTAATTTTTTATATTTTATTTTGAAATTGCTAAATGAAAAAATTTCACATATTGAAAATTTGTATTTTGCAGCTTCAAAATAAAATATAAAAAAATAATTTTTAAAAAAAGGTCCGTCAATTTAACAGCTGGGAATTTTCAGAATGTGAAAACAGAATGTAAAAATATGTATTAGTTAATAAGTTATTTGTAAAGAAAATTTCCCCATAGAATAACATTGGCTCGGGCTTCCGATGACGGTAAGTGAAGCGGGCCCTTAAAAATAAAATAGAGCTTCTATTTTTTACTGAAATTTAGAAATAGCTTTCATTTTTATGGGCAAATCTTTCTGCAAGTAACAATTTCTTTTCTGCAGCAATGTCGCTGTGTCACTTAAATTTTGCCACAGGGTGAAAGCTATTAAAATTGACACCTTTTCTATTCAGCGTGATCTTTTTTTTTTTTTTTTTTTTTTTTTTTTTATTTTAAGGCTGTGTGCTTGTGCTGTAACATGCACTCTACCTTTTTTTAATGTTCTACTTCTAGATGTAAAATTCTCGGTAATGTTCTTTTGTAGAATATTCTCAAGAATATTTTCCTAGACGATATCTCTATTAACCTTATCCCTTTAAAAGTATTATATGGGAATTAATATCTTTAAATTTAAAAAAGAAAAAAATATTAGGAATAAATAGAAAAGTAATAAATTGAATGTTACTTAAAAACTTTTACTATATTTTACTTGAGAATTTTTTGCAAGATATAGTAGCTATCCATAAGAATGTGTGGTTACTAATGCATTTTTTTTAAATTAAAAAATTTTTTGCAAGAACTTCTCAGTTCAATTTTTTAGGAATGTAGAAGAAGTTACATTTGAAACATTAAAGGAAATAATTACAAGATAAAAAGAACTTTTTATATACCACATTTTTAAATTTCCTGTTGAATCATATAAACTTGACAGTTCTATGTATTTATAAATACTTTAAAAAAAATTTTTGATGAATTATCCCATCAGCTTGAAATAAATTCAATTCTGTTTAAAGATGGCTAAAAATATTAAAAGAATGCATTCTCATTGTGTTCTGAGCTATTCTAAAAGTTTCAAATGTTTAGCTAGTCGAGAAGTTAGTTAAAAAATCTATTGCAAGATTTGTACTGGACAAACAAGAAAACGAATTAATAAAAATGTGGTAAAAACTATATACAGTGAAACCCCGATCTATCATTACCACATCCATCGTTTTCCCGCATTGATCGTTTTATTTCTATGGTCCCTGCACAAATTGTATTTAAATAATGTTAACGGAACCTGCATACATCGTTCTTCAAAAAGTCCTTTTCCCGCATTCATCGTTGTAAAATTTTTTGTCTGACAGAAATGAAATTGAAAATCAAGTGATTCCATATGGTATTCAAAATGGAATTTACTTCTTTTATTCTAAAATAGATAACTCTTTTCTTCCACAACGGAGGATCAAAATTGTGATGATATGTCACCGGACTATCCTCGAAGGTGAGTTCCAGACAGTCGCCATTTTCCCATATTGTAGCACTAGTGCGATGCAAAACCCAACCAACCTCAACTACTCAACCTTATGCTGTTTTAGGTGAAGAACAGGGACTGTGCAGATATTGTAACATGTGTATAGGAATTACTGAATACAGATAGTGTGTTGTTGCTTGGAGAATAGATTATTCTATTTTGTGTAATGAGGAGAATGGATGCATCCAGTATGGCCAGCTACTATATTTTTTTTTTCACATTTTTGAGACTGAGCCTACACTAGTGCCAAGTGTATCTTACATAATTACGGCATTTGAAAATGCACAAATTTTTTTATATGCACGTGAAGTCACAGAAAAGGACCAGAAAATGTTGTAAATCTGGAAAAGCCCCGTTTAATTTATAAAATGAACAAAAAATCCAGCATAAAATTACTGATTTTTAAAAATGAATATGACTTAATGTTCTACAACTTTGATTTATTTATTTGACAGTTTGGAGAGTAACGAATTAGTTTTTATTAGTAGTATATTATATATATATATTACAAGTATTATTTCATAAACATTGTTTTATTTGTGTTTTGACTTTAATCCGCATTCATCATTTTCCCGCTTTCATAGTTTTTTTTCACGCATCCTATGAAAAACGATGGATTGGGGTTCTACTGTATATGACATCGAAGCCAACTGATTATGCAGCTAATACACTGGTGCTCAAAATTAAAGCAACAACTTGTTTTCTTCTTTTGTGCATAATTTTTAAACAGGGTTCATACTACTCAGGAAAAACCTGGAATACTCAGGGAATTTGGATTTTGTTACAGTTAGGGAATATTAAAATTTTCATCAAAAGTCAGAGAAAATCAATTGTAAAACCTGAAAAATCAAATATTTCTTTTCTGTCAAATTATATTTTTCTTCTTGTTTAGCTTTATAGCAAAATTCAAATGATTAAATATCGTGAAAATACTCATGTAAACAATGATTTCTACCTAAATTTCTATCATAATTGGCAGTAATATAACACCATACAGTGGAAGTAGATGTATTTTCTCCTCTCTAGAGGAGCGTTTCTTATAATATGTCACTAATATTTTCTTGAAAATTGTCTGGAAAACTCAGGGAATTTTTTCCCCCATATTTGAGTATGAACCCTGTTAAACAAATAAACAAAAAATTTAGATGGCCTATTCGTTACCATACCATTAATCAAATTTTATATAATTTTAGCATGGGTAATAATTTTTAAACCAAAATTTATTCATTTTTTTTTTCAAAAGTATGCTTTGGAAAAAATGAAAATTTTCAACAATTTTAGAAGAGAAAACTTAATGAAAAGTGGTGTTAAGGGTGCATGGCAGATAGATAAAGACGCTCATGCCTTGAAATGTTACTCTAAATCTCAATTTTTCTCTCTGTATTAACTTTTCTTTTACTTTTATAATAGACTTAAAAATAATAATAATAATAATAATAATAATTTGTAAACAATGAGCATCACCAAAATAATAAAAATGTCGAGTCGATAAATATTTTTATAATGAACATCTTATCCAATTTTCATGTTTGTATGTATATATTTTAAAAAGTTATTCACATACGAAAAAAAGAAGAAACAGAAACGTGAATACAGACAAAAAGGTCCGGTTTTAATCTAACACATGGATGCATGTACATTTTCACCTATCATTAATTCATCCGTATGACCATTTTTCATTAAGTTTTCTTTTCTAAAATTGTTGAAATTTTTCATTTTTTCCAAAGTTTTTTTTCGATAAAAAAGGAATATTTATTAGCTTAAAAATTATTACGTATGCTAAGGTTATATAAAATTCGGCTAATGGTATGATAACGAACATGCCATTCAAATTTTATGTCCATATGTTTATTTGTTTAAAAGTTATGTGCAAAAGAAAAAAAAAATATGAAACAGGTATTTATCCAAAATTTAAAAATGTCAGTCTTGCAATATAAGAACAATAACTGAATCAAAATTCAGTTTAATTCACAGATGTTGTACATCTATGTAAATCGAGTGAATTCTCTCTGAATTAGCTGAATATAGCTTAAGAGGCCTTTATTTTTGAAAAAAAAAAAAAAATTATGTATACTGAAGTCAGCTGAAAATATAAAATGGTAGAAAGGGATATGCATTGGAGTCAATTTGGCAAAAATTACATTGATAATAAACTTTTGCTGTATTTAATTGCACTAAACAAAGTTTCAGTAACTAAAACTAATACATATACAGTGAACTCTCATTAAAATGGACAATCAAGAGCCAACAGTTTTTGTCCATATTAATGAGAGTCCATTATAACAGGAGTTCATAAACTGAAGTTCTATATGAACACTAAAATCACTATTATGTATACATACACAGTATAACACGAATGAAAATTTGTTTCCTCAAACCCTTTTATTCACTAAAAATATAAAAGCATAAAAACCGATACTTGCTTTCAAAACTTCTTTATTTCATATAGTACAACTTTATAACAAAATCCTTTGCTATGTCTCCACAATAGAAGTGGAGACAGGAGACAGATGCAAATTGTTGACCTCAACTGTCACTGTCAATCAACACTATTTACCTCCCACAGTGTAATAGCACAGAGTGAAAGAGATTAACCCTTTTATTATTGAACCTTTTCATGTTTAAAAAAAAAATGGTAACCGGTAAAAATGGTAATGAGGAAAATTAGTAAAATCAAATTACAATAATATCATTATCATATCATGATGGAAGCGATTTTACACAGCTATTGTGTGGCTCAAAACTGAAGTGGTCAGAAGAGTTTTGGATCGCTATAAGTATAATAGTTCCTCGAAAAAAAGAAGAAACAGAAACGTGAATACAGACAAAAAGGTCCGGTTTTAATCTAACACATGGATGCATGTACATTTTCACCTATCATTAATTCATCCTTATGACCATTTTTCATTAAGTTTTCTTTTCTAAAATTGTTGAAATTTTTCATTTTTTCCAAAGTTTTTTTTCGATAAAAAAGGAATATTTATTAGCTTAAAAATTATTACTTATGCTAAGGTTATATAAAATTCGGCTAATGGTATGATAACGAACATGCCATCCAAATTTTATGTCCATATGTTTATTTGTTTAAAAGTTATGTGCAAAAGAAAAAAAATATATAAAACAGGTATTTATCCAAAATTTAAAAACGTCAGTCTTGCAATATAAGAACAATAACTGAATCAAAATTCAGTTTAATTCACAGATGTTGTACATCTATGTAAATCGAGTGAATTCTCTCTGAATTAGCTGAATATAGCTTAAGAGGCCTTTATTTTTGAAAAAAAAAAAATTATGTATACTGAAGTCAGCTGAAAATATAAAATGGTAGAAAGGGATATGCATTGGAGTCAATTTGGCAAAAATTACATTGATAATAAACTTTTGCTGTATTTAATTGCACTAAACAAAGTTTCAGTAACTAAAACTAATACATATACAGTGAACTCTCATTAAAATGGACAATCAAGAGCCAACAGTTTTTGTCCATATTAATGAGAGTCCATTATAACAGGAGTTCATAAACTGAAGTTCTATATGAACTCTAAAATCACTATTATGTATACATACACAGTATAACACGAATGAAAATTTGTTTCCTCAAACCCTTTTATTCACTAAAAATATAAAAGCATAAAAACCGATACTTGCTTTCAAAACTTCTTTATTTCATATAGTACAACTTTATAACAAAATCCTTTGCTATGTCTCCACAATAGAAGTGGAGACAGGAGACAGATGCAAATTGTTGACCTCAACTGTCACTGTCAATCAACACTATTTACCTCCCACAGTGTAATAGCACAGAGTGAAAGAGATTAACCCTTTTATTATTGAACCTTTTCATGTTTAAAAAAAAAAAAAAAAAAAAAAAAAATGGTAACCGGTAAAAATGGTAATGAGGGAAATTAGTAAAATCAAATTACAATAATATCATTATCGTATCATGATGGAAGCGATTTTACACAGCTATTGTGTGGCTCAAAACTGAAGTGGTCAGAAGAGTTTTGGATCGCTATAAGTTCCTGCGGTTCCTGATTTGTTTTCAATGGAGGGAGTGAAGTTTTTGAACTTAGAATGTCAAGGTCATTTTATAACTTGTATTATTGAAGCGACTGTGCTAATCATTCCGGAACATTCTATTTCGGCCTAACTCCTCTCTCTCCCTGGGGAAAGAACAAGCAGGGGCGGACTGGGCCACCGGCCCTAGGGCCGGTGCGCTCTCATAGGCGATAGTTAGAAATTTTTTTTAATGATTTCTTTTATTAGAGGTTATTTCGTGTCTTAGGTAAAGATGAATGATGGCTCAATGCGCCCTGATCATACACCATACACCTTCTGCGAACCTATTGCTTAGCGAACGTACAACTTACAATGTAATGATGTTCTGATATACTTTTGCGAAAAAATGTTAGTACAAATAACTGAGACATTTTATGAGGCCAGTAGAAGTGTCGATAACTCGACGGGACTTGCAGAAATGGCTGAATTAGTCAGCACCCTCTGTGTATTACAAAGTTTCACTTGTCAATTAATTAATATTATTTCTATTTTTATTGTTTTTAAAGGCAGAAAAACACAAAGCCGTGACATATGTTTTATGTTTGATTTTAATACTGGAATTTGACATTTTTAACAAAAGAGAAAAACTCAGTGTAGGAAGATTATGCTGGTGGGAGTATCTTTTACTGGAATAGTAGGGATGGATGGGTGAGAGTGGCAAATTCAAACGCCATTAGTTTGCCTGTTTCTCATGGTGGCGCCATATATAGCTGGAATGACTCCTGCAACATAGTGATAGGAAGAGAGAAACACAGAATATCTGTAATGTCGCTTGGAACCTCACTCGCCACGATACTGGAGAAGAGGCAGAAGATGAAACTATTGATTCTTTTCTAAAAGTTTGCTTCTAAAAATATAAAGCTTTTCTTTTCTTTCCATCCTGTACAACCGGCTAAACAGAAAGACTTAACACCCTTACTATCAGATAGTAACTTTTACTATGTTACACCCAAAAATGGTCAAGTTTTTAAACAAAATTGGATTTCGTACAATTCTTCAGACCAAAAAATTATATTGCAATGTTTGTCTGACATATTCAGATGGATGTACAATGTTTTGATCGATACAGACACCTGCCACAAACTCTGGATGAGCATAAGTAATTCAACTCCCACTTTTACTCACAAGGAAACATTCAAAAGGTGTCGTTTTCAAAAAATACTGAATTTTTTTTTTTTTTTTTGTGATTCTATACTCTTTGTAAAACACCAGAAAGTGAAAAAATTATCGGTTGAAAGGAATTACAGGTTGATTCAAAATTAGTGTGACCAATTTTAAAAGCATGTAACTATTTATGGTAAATTTTAATCGCTTTACAACCAGTTTTATTTTGAAAGTCAGACGTTTAAATTAACAACCTAGCTTTTTTCATTAGTGAAAGTAAATTATGGCTTCGAAATTAGGTCCTCAAACCCGAAACGAAATTTGAAAGCTTTTGAAGGATGATTACTTAAATTCTGTTATAAATAAAGCATTTAAAAATCAGAAAAGACATTTTTCTAATTAATTACTATCTAAAATTCGAAAAGAAATAAAATTTGGCTGGCAATCAAAAGCTCCAGAGAAAAAATGTGAACGAAAGGAAGTTCTTGGTAAAAAAGAAAAAAAAAAGAAGCTCTAAAGACTTATCGCTGTAGAAAATCTTCTGCCTCAAAGAACTTTAGCGAAGAAAATACAAGTATCGCAATCGACAATTTGTCGTCTGATAAAAAAAATAGCTGTAAAAAATTGAATTAACCAGTCTATCATCAAATCTCTGCAAAGATCGTAGAAAAACGTAGAAAACGTTCTTGGCCTCTGTATTTAAAATTACGCAAAGGTAGATACAAAACATGGATAACTTCTGATGAAGCACTGTTTCATCTGTCATCCACAACTGGCAAAACAAAGATACAATATATTTCACGCGAAAAGCAGTTGTTTCGCAGAAGGCAGGTTGACCGTCAGTCAGGTGTTATGGTAGGGATGGCAATGTCCTCTCAAGGCTTAACAAAACCATTTTTTATAGAGCCAAATGCTAAAATTGATGCTAAATGGTATCAGAATAAAGTTTTGAAGCACATGATCAAATAACGTAAACTTCATTACCCTTAAGGAAACTTTGTTTTTTACCAAGATTCTGCTTTAAGTCACACTGCAAAATGAATTATAAAATGGCTGAAAGATAAAAAAATAAATTTTCTTCCTCCTGAGAAATGGCTACCATCATACCCTGATTGTGCTTCTTGCGATTATTTTTTATGGAGATACTTAAAAAAACAATTAAGTAGACGTAAAGTAAGAACACTTTAAAGACTTCAAAAAGCAATCAAAGAGGAAGTTGTAAAAATACCCCCAAAAATGGTCGAAAAAACTCTTTTGGCTTGGTCTAAACGTTTACGCAAAGTTTACAATGCTAAAGGAAACCATATTGAAAGTTTCATGTAAATAACTTAATTCAATAAAAATTTCTGATGCTCTGAAATTGGTCACACTAATTTTGAATCAACCTGTACAGCAACAAAACCAAAACAATATATATATATCAAAATTAAGTATATTTGGCGATTTCACACTGTTAGGCGATTGATTTTCTTCAGTACTTGGCGGAGAAGCAAAACACGGTTCTGTTCGTACACGGCAATCTCGGTGCTAGCGAACGTATCGCCTAACATCGCTAAATCACCAAAAAGGCTTAATTTTGATATTTTTTTGTAATCGCTGTAATTCATTTCAGCCGATAATTTTTTCACTTTCTATTGTTTTATGAAGAGTAGAATCATACATATTGTTTTCAATATTTTTTAAAGACGACACCTTTTGAATGTTTCCTTGTCAGTAAAATGTTTTATGACGCATAACCAAAAGAATAATATATGTTTGTTGAGAAACAGAAAGAAAGAAGTGGTCGAGAGAAGGAAAGTTTTGCATGGCGTCATTGATGAGATCAAATTGATTAGCAAGCAGGGGCTTCCTTTCAGATGCAGCAGGAAAGAAGGAGCTCATTACCTCAATGACCCATCTATCAAACACGGAATTTTTTTGGAAATTTTCCTCTTCCTCTCCAATGGACGACTAGAACGAGGCGGAGTTTCCTTTTGTTTGTGGGGAAAAGCTGCGATATGATTGGCCATAGTCCTTTATTTGTAGGGTAAATTAAGACTCCTATAGGTTAAATTTTATCATGACGACAGACGGTCAAGTCGTCAATTACAATGACAGCAGGTGTTGCCAGATCTGGCGGATTTTTTATTCAATAGTAACCAATAATTTTTAATTGTAGTATTTGCCTAATTATTTCGAAGATTAATCGTCAATTATGTATATCAAATATTACTTTTTAAAATTATTGGTGATTACTGAATTAAAAAAAATTAATAATAATTGTAACATTTGTCTAATTACTTCAAAGATTAATCCTCAGTTATGTATATAAAATATTATTTTTAAAAATTATTGGTGATTATTGAATAAAAAATCATCCGCCAGATCAGACAACACTGAATGACAATCTTGGAAATCACATATAAATTGAAACTTGTAAAGTTGCTTTGGGAAGAATGTTTTCGTCCTCTCAGAATATGAGAAGGAAAGACGGAAGAGGTAATCAAATTTCGTTTTTAAGTAAAACAACAGTAATTAAAATAATGAATATCATTAAGGAAGTAATAATAGATGATTTTGTACTTGAAGTCAAGCAAGCCGGTTGTTTTCCTGTCATGATAGATATAACGATGGACGAAGCTGGATACGATAAATGTGCAATTGCTTTAAGGTATGTGTTTGAAAAAGAAGTGAAAGAGAAATTATTAGGACTGAAGATTATGCAATCGACTACAGCTGGCAATCTTCTTCTTTATGTTACAAATAAAGAACTCAAGATTGAAAACTAAATTGCTAACTCATTTGATGGAGCGTCAAATATGAGTGCAGAGTACAATGGCGTTTCAGCAAAACTCAAGGATCTGTAATCTGGTGCCTAATCACATACACATTTGATGCTAATGCACATGTTTTAAATCTTGTGATGTCTGATGTGTCCTAATGCTTGCCCCAAATAATATCATTTTTTGGTCTGTTGCCTGAAAACCAAGTATGTATTAAAGAATTGTTTAAGAGATTGACTGTGTATATGGGCTAAAATTCAAAGGTTCGCTTAACTGCGATTGGAGCTATTAGGTGTAGGGCGAGAAGTGATGCTGCTGCTAAGATCTACGTCGCTTCAGACCCACCAAAAGGAGTTTTTATAACCTAGTTGTAGTCCATAGTATCATAAGTAATTCCAACGAATTCAATTTGAAGACAAGAAATCAAGATAATTCTCTTCTAAGTTACTCTCTTTTGAAACGGTTTTGGTTTCTATGATTTTTTTTTTTTTTTTTTACGAATCTTTAGTTCAACATCACCTTTATGAAACTAGTATTTACAAACAAAAAACTTGGACTTCGCACAAGCTTTGTCATTTATTGCTATAAACCAGAAGTTCTGAAAAAAAAAAAAAAAACAGAAAGGAGTCTAATAACGTGTTAAAGGCTGAAAGAAGGTTTGTACATAAATGCAGCTATTGAAGAGAAAATCCCGACAGAGCTTTTTTTAGATGCAAATAGGCTGTCTCTGGAATTGGAGCTTCCTCGGAAAAGAACTGCACAAGTAAAAATAACGGTCATTCATCAGAGGATGCTTTCATTACGTCAAGTGAAGAAGAGTTTAAACTCAGAGTATTTTGTAGAATCATGGACGAAATAAATCAGAGCATGAACTTGAGGTGTACCACAGATTATTATACAGATAGGACACTCCCGTACATTCTTCGGTACCCAAAATTTGACTGCAGCGACCCTATTGTCAACGGCTGTAAGTTTCTCGAGATTTCCGGTTTACGCAATCGCTCATCTTATTTTTATTGTATCTATGTTCATTGTAATATTAGTGCAACGTTAAACCCAACATCCAACCAACTAACCATTGTATCGATGTTTACATTTGGCAACTTTGTTATTGTTTACGAAATTGATTGTCGAAAGCAATTTATTTTTAGAAGCAAGTGCTAAATATTAAGAAAATAAACTTTGAATATACATAAAATAAAAACATTTTTTCATTTTAAGGCATTTTGTATTATTTAAAACAAGCAACGTTAAATATTTAATGATTTCATACTGCTATTTCAGAATTACAGTTTGTAATTTTAATTTGTACTTGAATATGAATATGTTTCACAAAGCATATTTTTAAACATTATAAAAAATAATTTTTACTTCTTAGAAGAATAGCTGTGAATGTTTTGAGGATAATTTTGTGAATTCAAAAACAATAGAAAGTGAAGAAAAAGAAAACTTCCCATACTAACAGTTACATCCAGACTGCAACGCTCGCTCGCTCGCAATCGAGTGATCACAAATCCGAAATTTGTGATCGCCAAGAAAGTTTCATTCCAAACGGAACAATTTCAGTCGCTCACAAATGACAGCGGCTGATCGCAAGTTTGTGATTTCCGGTTTCCAATACATCGATTATTTTAAACGATAAGCCGTAATGATTGGCTAGTGAGAAACATCTGACCTAGCATATGCTTGCGTTTTTGTTTATATTTATTTATTAGCGTATCTGTAATTAAAAATACGGAAGTGTTTAAATGTAATTATTTTTCTGAAAATGTATCTCCCTGTGTATTATCAGAGGGAGATAAAATACAAAATAAGACGATATTCACACTTATATATGAAGTTTAATGCAGTTTTTGTTTTTTTAAAAAAAATTAGTTGAACTTTTTGTTTTTTAATAGATTGTTTACATGCAGCTTTTTTAAACTTAGTTTAAAAATATTAATGTATTTGTATCTTTTATATTTTTGGTTTCAGAAACGTTAAATGTTATCATTCATTTATTGTCTATATTGAATTTTATTTAGTAAATAAGTTACAATAAGTTTCAAGTGTACATTCTTACAATTTTTGGAATGAAGCCTAAATTTAACTCTTTAAGTATACTTATGTATATGCATCAACTAGTCTAACATTTAATCTATATTTTAAGCATTTACTTTAAAAAAATTCTAAAATTGTTATATTTGCCTAGTATATGAAAACTAGATTTTATTTTAATTGTAGGTGGTTTTCAACAATTAAAAGCTTATACAAAGCTTTTGTAAACTGATTGATTTAATTTTCGATAAACTATTTTCCTCATTTGTAGTAACATTCATTTTTTAGAATAATTAAAATAATAAGTAAATAACTAGCTGTATAAGTATATAATGTTTTGAAAATAAAAATTCACATTAATAAAATTCAGCAGTTGAAAAATGTTATAGTTAGTACTTATAGATGTGAGCATTAAAAAAAAAAAAAATCTTTTTCGTAATGTTTTATATAATGTTAATAGATGTAAAATTAATTTTCTACACACACACACAGATGCATATATATAGATAGATATAGATATTAATTTTGTTTCATATTAATATCCACAATTCTTTAATTCAGAAATGATTTTAATGAAAATGGTTGTAGATTTTGAGTTTTAGTTGTGTCAGGCTCTTTCATAATATTTAATGACTAGAAACAAGTAATACATTGCTCAATTAAAAAAAAAAAAAATTAAGGTTTATTATTGTCGGTACTTTTCCATTTCACTGGCACAAAAATGTTAATCATGCTCCAAATCTCGCCAAGCAAACTTTTCTGTTGAAAGCACATAGTATACATATAAAAATTTTTTAATAAAAGTTAGTTCTAAGAACTTTTTATCACAAGCAGTAGTTGTCTTTTGCTTGAAATAAACTGACAGATTCTTCCTCTGTTTGGGCAAATCCCAAATTTTTATTGATTTTGGTTTCTCATCCATTTTTGATGTATTAGGAAAAAGATGTGACTGATAAGAAATAACTGCAACTTGTTTTGAAAATGTGGTGGTAAAAAGTTACCAGTAAGGATATTTCATTTGGTGTTGGTAGTATCATTTTTGGCGACCTTTATCGCTTGCACCGGCAAAATGGAACGGTACTTAACTATAATTCATTATTATAGACAAATATCCATTGCCCTTCACTATCATTACATCATTAGTTATATAGTAAAGATATGGAAGCACTTGGGTGCAGACAGCAATAAATTTTGTTTGTATAAATAGGGTAATGTAGAGGTATTTGGGTTAATGACATTTAATAATGTTATGGGTCTAATAACAATCTTTTTTAGCAAATTCATAGCTTAGAATTTATTAAAAATCCTTTGAGTATATATAGATGACCTACTTTTGTTCTCTTTGCTGAAAATTAGAGGTGAAAAATGATACACTTTACCGAAACAATTAATTCAGTTAAAATTGAGAAAGGATTTACTAATTCAGGCTATCCTGAAACAATATTTGTGCCAAATTTGATCGCTCACCTTGCCAAGTTTGTAGCCAATACTGATTTTGGTCTTGGCGAAAATTTGTAGTTTAGGGTTGCCAAAGTTTGGAAGTTCTAATTTCAATAAGAATAGAATTCTGGAAAGATCCACTGGTTTATAGCACTAAACTAAATTCTTCGAAAATTCTTTATATGACAAACAAGACTAAAACAAAATAAAGGGCATTTGTCGACTAGACCTGCTTACATACTAAAAATTACCTTCTTCACTGAAAATGTTGGCAACTTTCAAAACAATATCATTACATGCTCTATCTACATGCTCAATATTCATTAAAGTGCATTCGTCGTCTAGAACCTGTTTTTGCATGTCGGCAACTTTCATAAAAATATCATTACATGTTCTATTTACGGGCTGAATATTCCTAAAATAAAATGCATTTGTCGACTAAAACTTGCTTATGTCTTTACAAATTACTTTCTACATGCAAAAATGGCAACGGCTTTCATAATAATACAATTATGGGCTCTATCATTAGCTTATTTTTAAATCTCTATGATGGTGGGTCATGTATTAATTAAAACCTTTGTATATTTGGTTATTATGAATACAGTTTTCGTAAATATCTCCAAAACGAAAAGTCACAGAAAGACCAAAAAAAGGGAGGTGCACAACTAGATGTTATAACAAACTTGTATACCAATTTTCAATCTTCTATGTCCAACTGTTTTTGGGGGCCGCTGTAGCCCAGTCGGTAAAGTGCCAGGCTTGTAATTGGAAAATTGCAGGTTTGGTACTCAAGCCGGCCAAAGACTGTTGTATACACTAATGGTGGCTGGTGCATGTAAACTGTCATGAATGCATATGCAATGCCCTACATGTTCCCATAAAAAATTATACCTCTGGTGGTCACCAAAGTGGGAGAGCCATCCCTTCTGTGGATGATCAAAACTGTTATGGCATGTCTCCGGACCACCTCTAGAGATGAGTCCCAGACCGTCGCCAATTGCCCATTACACAGCACTAGTGCGATGCAAAAGCTAACCAACCAGCCAACTGTTTTTGAGTTATGCGAGATGCATACACACATACAGATGGCACGAAAAATGGTGTAAAGTCGCTGATATCTCTAAAGCGAAACTTGCAGGTTTACAGTTGGACATCATGACAATGACACATATAAATTTGCAACATTCTATAATGATTCGTTTTTGAGCTATGAGAGATACAAAATCCATTTCGCAAATCGGGATTACAATACTTCCTTATACATTGTATAAGGAAGTAAAAAGAGATTGTTTGTAAGTAAAATTTTAACTTATTTTAATTAATTACGTTTTTCATGCATTAGGTATATACAGTCAAACCTCATTAACAAAACATGAACTGTTTCCTTAATCCCTGTCAAAATGAAGTTGATTACTGATAGCATGAACTACTGAAAACATGAAAAAAAAATTTTCCTCTTGAGATTCATGTTAACGAGGTTCGATCATATGCATTTTTAAAAAGTATTTTTTTTTTTAATGTTATGATTGGTAGACTATTTTAATACATTTTTGGAACATCTATAAATCAGTAATCAGGCAACAACTGTTTTCTGCTGATGCTTCACTGTAAAATTAATTGTGGCACAAATCTGATAAACCATGTAATTTTTACTTACAAGGAAACATTCAAAAGGTGTCGCCTTCAAAAAATATGTGATTCTACTCTTTATAATACACCAGGAAGTGAAAAAGTTATCGGCTGAAATGAATTACAGCGACCACAAAAAATTATCAAAATTAAGCATATTTGGCGATTTAGCACTGTTAGGCATTCAGTTCGCAAGTACCGAGATTGCTATGTAAGAACAGAACCGTGTTTTGTTTCTCTGCCAAGTACTCATAATCAATCGCCAAATATTCTTAATTTTGATAATTTTTTGTTGTCGCTGTAATTCATTTCAGCCGATAATTTTTTCAATTTCAGGTGTTTTAGGAAGAGTACAATCACATACTTTTTGAAGACGACACCTTTTGAATGTTTCCTTGTTAGAAATATCATTCATGAGCTATGAATATTTATTTTGAGAAATTGGAGTGTAAGGTTGATTGTTTTGTATGAACTATGCGAAAAATGCCTGAGCTGGAAATCAAACTCGAGCACTCCACTTACAGTGCAGACGCTCCACCACTAAGCCACCTTAGCTGATTATCAACTTGGCATTTCCCACATGATATCTGTTGGTAATATCACTATGTTTGCAAATGCAGATTTAACGTATAAATATATAAAGATTAATTCATGGCACAACTCTGATAGACCCTGTAATTTTTACTTAAACCATTCATGAACCATGATTTATTAAATTTAGAGAAATTTGAGTGCAAGATTGAATTTTGTATACAAACTACGTGAAAAAGACCAGAGCTGGGAACTGAAATTGAGTACTCCACTTACTGTATATCAATGAGCTACTCTGGCTGATAACCAACTTGGCATTTCCCATATATCTGTTTAAGTGCCCAAGTTAAATTATCAGCTCTGTCGTTTTCATATAGTTGGTATAAAAATTTAACTTTACATGCTAACAGACATTATGTGGGAAATGCCGAATTGGTATTCAAAGTCAGTTGCTAACCAGAAGCCAAACTCACGTTCTTATATGGGGAAATTTGTTTCTACAATTACTCATTGTTTAATGCGTTTTTTAATAATGTATTCATGTTCTGAAAATTTATAACCGTTCAATTAGTATTACTTTTTTAAAAATTAATATTTTACTTCTGAGTTGAAAAAAAAAAATATATATATATATATACATACACTGATGGAAAAAAAATCCCAACACCAGGAAGGAGCTGTGCTAGATTTACAAAATATGGTAGGCGCGTTTATACATCTGAAAGATGACATCGATTCAAATTTCGAGCTACGTGCATAAGTGTGGCGCTAGTAGCGACTCTATGAACATGCAAATGAGGTTTGCTTTAAATAAGCGCAGTAAGGTTCGTGATCGTTATTTACAGTTGAGATTTGACGTAGTGGGTTAATGTTAGTCAAGCATGCCTCTAAGAAGACGAAGAAGCCATTATCAACAGCTCACTGAGTTTGAACGAGGTCGTGTAGTAGGGCTACAAGAAGGTGGGTTTTCTTTCTGCGATATTGCAGAAAGACTTGGCAGGAATGTATCCACTGTGCATGAGTGTTGGCAGCAGTGGTCAAGGGAAGGTACTGCCTCAAGAAGACCGGATTCCGGGCGGCCACGTGGCACTACTGAGAGGGAAAACCGCCGTATTCGGCGTATGGCTGTGGCTAATCGTACTGCATCTGCAGCTGAAATTCGAGCTGCATTTGGCACCACAGTGACACAACGAACTGTTACAAATCGGTTACTTCAAGGACAGCTCTGAGCCAGAGGCCCTGTAGCGTGCATTCCACTGACTCCAAACCACTGCCGTTTGCGATGTGAGTGATGTCAAGCTAGAGCTCATTGGAGGACGGAGTGGAGATCTGTTGTGCTTTCTGATGAAAGCCGGTTCTGCCTTGGTCGCAGTGATAGCCATGTGTTGGTTAGAAGGAGGCCAGGTGAACGCCTGCTAGCGACCTGTCTGCGGCCTAGACACACACGGCCAACTCCTGGAGTTGTGGTTTGGGGAGCAATTTTGTATGACAGCAGGAGCACTCTCGTGGTTATCCCACGCACCCTGACTGCAAATTTGTACGTCAGTCTAGTGATACAACCTGTTGTGCTGCTATTCATGAACAGCATTCAAGGGGGTGTTTTCCAACAGGATAACGCTCGCCCTCATACTGCTGTTGTAACCCAACATGCTCTACAGAGTGTCGACATGTTGCCTTGGCCTGCTAGATCACCAGATCTTTCTCCAATCGAGCACTTATGGGACATCATTGGACGACAACTCCAGCGTCATCCACAACCAGCATTAACCGCCCAAGTGCAACAGGCATGGAACTCCATCCCACAAACTGATATCCGACACCTGTACGACGCAATGCATGCACGTTTGCATTCAAAATTCTGGCGGTTACACCGGCTATTAATGTACCAACATTTCACATTTGAAATGGCTCTACCTGTGATCTTGATACTTTAATCAATTAAATATGTTACCTAGACAAATGTATTGCTGAAATTTCATTACTGTACAATAATTTTTTCTTGGTGTTGGGATTTTTTTTTCCATCAGTGTATATATATATATAAGTGTATTTTTCAGTTGAATAAAATGTTAAAAAAGTTAAAGAAAACATGACCCTTTGTCAGGCGAATAAAGTAGGCATGAGTGTTTGTTTGCAGCACTCTTGCCTACTTTGTTTGTCCGACAAAAGGTACTGTCCGTTTTCGTAAACCATGTCTACCTCTCGAGGAACGATCCTACTCGGAAAAGGGGTGATGCGTTGAATGAGATGGGCACTTAGCCAAATGCGCTTTTCGTTCTACACGTGAAACCGCTGTAAACATTCTCTCATCTTCTACGCTTCTACCCTATTTTAACAAAATCAATGCAGACCTCACGCATGCGCATAGGTGAGCAGGGTCACAGCTAACGAAAACAAACAATAGTGTTTTCTTTCGACCCAAAACAACTGTTGTGAATTATTACATTTTATGGTGTTTATTCAAATTTTTTATATTTTTTTAATCACAGTTCTATGGTGCAACAAGGTTTATCATTTCTTGGAAAAAATACTAAAAGCTTTCATTGATGATATATGTCAAGTATAAAAATATGGATATGATGGTTTTGTATGTTCGCTTTTTTGTAAATGGATTAGTACGCAGAAAATTATAAATGTAACATTTATATAGTTCATAAATTTTAGGCTTATTTAATGTACATCAAACATGATGTATCACGTTTGTGCAATTGCTTATTTATTACTTAAAATAGCATAATATATTGTATAATAATGAGATAACTACAATATTCGGTTAAACAATCTAAACAATCTTGTGTGGTAATATTTGCTTAAATATTCATATTGTAAATAACCGCTATCACATTCAATTGTAACTGTCTGATTAGTCAGTTATTTATTTATTTTTATTATTTATGATATTCTATATAGCTGAAAAAATGCAAGCCACATTCTTTTACTATTAATGCTATAATTGTGTTTTGAAAAATAAAAGTATTTTTATCAAATAATTATGCATATATATAATTAATAGCTGCAGCTATTTCATTATATTTAAATTCAATATCAGCTGTTAGTAAGCTTTGAATTTAAAATTTTGCTATTAAAAATATTATTAATATTTCTCTTTCAGGCTACAATGCTTTAATTCAAGGCTAAGTAATTGGTTAATGCTTGTGTGTTGTATTCAATCGACTGTATCAAGTTATTTAGTCATTTAGCTAAAATGAATGTATATGAAGAAAAAAATTCAGTAACAAAGTAATAAGCAATTGGGAAAAATTAGATCCAGCAGCAGAGAATTCAAACACAGTGAAGAAGGAAATATAAAATATAGAGAAGAAAATGTATTGAAGGGGGGGGGGGGAGTATTGTGTAATCTTGTAACCATAAACAAAGTAATGGGAGGGCAGCAGCATATCTCCCCCCTCCATTTTTAATGGACAAAATTTTGTAATTTATAGTGTTTAAACATGAAGTTTTCATTTAAAGATTACAAACAGTTAAATACTGAATTTAAATGTAATGAACCAGCTGCAGATATAAATTCCACATATGTATAGTTATTTGAGAGTAAAATATTTTTATTCTTTAAAACTCATTTTCAACACTAATAATAAGTTGTATATTTTCATCTACATAGAGTTTTACACATAATAAAATAAATAATTGACTAATCAGGCTTTTATAATCAGATGCAGTAGCTGTTATTTACAATAAAAAGAACTTTTATGGTTTACCGCACCGAATTCTAAAGTTTTACCAAATATTGTTGTCAATAGTATAGATAACTATAAAAATAAATGACAAATCGGACTTTACAAACAAATGTTGTAGCCTTTATTTACATTTAGAAGTATATTTATGTATATCTGTATCACAACAAATTGTAAAGTTTTACTGAATATTGTAGTCATCTTGTAAAATAATACAATATATTATGTTATTTTAAAAAATGAATAAACAATTACACCAACATGATATATCACGTTTGTTCTACATTAAATAAGCCTAACATTTAGGAAATATACAAATGTTACAACTATAATTTTCAGCATGATCCATATTAATATTTTTAATATCTATTCTTACTTACGTGAACAAATAAAACCATCAGATACCGAGAAAGTATAATTTTCGTGCAAAGAAAAGCTTCGCCATGTTAATTCATTGAATGAAAATCATTATTAATTTCCACGGATAAGGAGATTCTATCCTAATCCGTGTTAATTTCTAACACAGTCACCAGCGGCCATGTTTTTACAGACGATAGCAGACAGGGGCGGGTTCAGGCTCTCGACCGATCCAGGATCGATCCAATTGGTCGTGGAACAATGCGTCCAGTCTCATCGACCGGTCTGGATCAAAGTCGTCCAGTGTAATGTGTTCCATGGACCGGTCGTGGATCAAATCGCCCAAGAACTTTTTCCGAGTCATTTGATCCATTTACAAATCCATTGCTCTGATTGGCCGTTGGTTATTGCTCTGGTTCCGCCATCTATCGGTCCTTACAAACGCGAATATGCATACAAGCATTTTTTTTTTTTTGGTAAAGAACTATATAATTGTTTTAGAATTATCAATATATTCATGCAATGGATTGAAATATAATACAATAATGCAAAAAGAAAATTATAGAATATTATTTAAATTTAATAAAATAAAATTTTAAAATGCTCCCTGCTAACAATTTTTAAATTTTCAGTTTAACAAAATATTTTAAATATGTTTTGTACTGCTTTGTTAATATATTTGCATTAAATTTTAGCATTCAAACATAAAAGTAATTAACAATATTTAAAAATCAATATTTAATTTGTATTTAAATTTTTAAAAAAATCACAAATATATTAAACATTTAAAATATTATTGATTGAAATCATAATTAATTGAATTTACAAACCAATCAATGAAATAATAATTTAAAAAACTGTTTTTTTTTTTTTTTTTTTTTTTTTTTTTTTTAATGATTGATTTAAATTAAAATTAAAATTTTATATTTTTTTGACAATGTGTAATAGTTTCATATTTCTTACCTTAGATCATAATAATAAAACTTGAACGTACTTCTTATTTACATCAAATATTTGAATGCTAAATATTTGCTTTAAATTTCAACATTCCAACTTAAAAATATTTAACAAAAATTAGCTTGATAACAAATCCATAAAATATTACTTAAAATTGTTTACAATATATCGTTAAAATACAAAAATGCATAATTGAGGGAAATAATTAAAAAAAAAAAAAATTGCTGGAAAATTTTCTAAAATTAAAATTTTATTGTTATTATTTTTTTTAAATAGTTTTCGAAAAAGAATTATATAATTAATATTATTGTATCTCATTGCATATGTACCCAACTATGCAGAATAGAAAAAAAATAGATATGCATCTATCTTTTTTTATTCATAGTTAAATTACATTTTTAATTAATGAATTAAATTTTTCTTTAACTAATTTAATTCTAATACTTTAGAGCTAATTTCAAACTAAGCCTACAGATGGCAGCACTGATTTTGATCCAATAGAGGGATCGGAATCGTCCAGCCTCTTCTTTCGACCGGTCGTGGATCAAATGTCTCAGGGCCCAGTTGGATCGGTCGAAGTGTTCCAGAGGCTGGACTCGCCCCTGCGATCGACTTGTGAGAGCTCCGAGGCAGTCGCGAATTTTCCCCTCATCGCTCACAACTTTGCGATCAGTTTTGTAAACAAATGTTGCGTTTAGATTGAAACACAGCCAGATTTGTGATTGTTTACCTATTTGTGATCACAATGTTTCAGTCTGGATGTAACCGTAACACTAACCTGCTACTAACTTCTCGCGAAATAGAAAAACAATTTTCGATCAAAGATGCTATTCATGTAGACTTAACACATGTAGTTCCCCAGTGTTGACACTAGTGATGCTACTATATTTCCGGTTCGCGTTTTAGCTTCACTGTCCTATCTGTATGATAATCTGTGAGGTGTACTAATCAAAAGATCTTGTACTTGGATTTTGCGTATTTCGATCCACGCAGATTTTGCCAACTCAAGAAATATGGAATAAAGACTGCACTTGATAAAGGTTTCCTTGTTGACTATAGAGTTTGACAAAGCAAAACTCAAAATGGAGTTAATTTCTCTAGTTAGTGTTTGGTTTAAGATAAACACTAAAATATCTGAATGTTAAGAAGTGCAACTAGAATTAGATAAAAGTGAAAATTCTTACACTTAGGAGCAAAGCCTGATTTAGGCCGGGGCAATCTCTCACCGGAATATTTTTACAATTATTTTTTACTGCATATCATAGGAATTCCACGTTTTGACTAGAAATTTATTATTATAAAAAATGAACGGTGTCAAACAATCGAATTTACTCATCGTTATTAGACTCCCGAATTCTTTTAAAATAATTTTTAATGGGAATTTTTTGTTTATTATAAGAGGAAAGTATTGCTTAAAAAATAATGGTGTAAGTGTAAATAATGTATGCCCCGGTCTTAATCAGTCCCTGCTTAGGAGTCTGAAATAAGCTGTATGAAAAAGAATAAAATTTTCCCATGGAATTAAAGTTAAAAGTAAAAATTTTAAAAAAGTAATTAAAAAAAGATAATGAAAATTTAATAATTAAAAATATATCATTATGTGTCCCCCCTGTTAAATAGTGTGTGTGCGAAATTTGGAACCGATTGCTCAAAGGATAAAGGGATACGGAGAAAACAAACACGCAACTTTAGCAGATTATCATGCAAGATATATTACTATTTATCTGGAAAATGCCTGGACCGCCCCTTTTCCGTTATATATAGCAAACAAATGGACGACTTGCGCCCTTCGAAAATCCAAGGTATGCGCCTTTCCAGTGGACCCAGTCCGCCCCTGAGAACAAGTTTGGTTATACCCACTGGAACCGGTCAATTCGTTTACAGTTTTCAAGGTGCTTATAAGTTTTGGTTAAAAAGAAAAAAAAAAAGTGATTTTCTCTTCGGCCCACCAAATGTTTTAGGTTTAACAAATCTGCCTTATAAGAAACCAAAAACACTTAAATACAAATTATAATTTCTTCAGATAGTGTTTAAAAACTGACTAAGATGATTAGCATTTTTTAATTTATTTAATAAAAAGATAATATAGGAAATATTTTTTAAAATTTGTTTTAAAACATTACATTACTTATATGATTAACATTTATAAGTCTGATAAAAAGAAAGAAAAATTTATTTCTAGTTATTGCTGAAATTAGAAATATTGACATTACACAAATTTGTTTAAGTTAATTATACATCTATTCATCCATTCTAGCTGTATGAACACTTAGAGATATGAAAAACAAGTTGTGTACAAAAACTGAGAGTGGAACTACTGTCACAATAATGTTGTAAGGGGATCCCTGAAAAAAAGGACACTTTTCCAATTCGCAAAATATTCTATAACTATCACTTGTCGAGACTAAAGCACCAAACCAGCTGGTGAGAAGAGCGTGGTACCCCACAGAAAATATTTTGGCCATAAAATGAAGCTTAGTAAGGTTTTTTTTTATATTGTTAAAATTGGTTAGAAATATTTTAACACCTAGTGGCCCTTGAAAATATTTTAACTGTCCCAGGGGCCTTTATATACATTCCTTCCTGACATGCAACTGCAACTTTCTGAGGATAGTTTCGTAATAGTTGCATCCTGTAAACAAAGGTACTTAAAGGTCTTCATAAATATTTGGAGGCAAGGTGCGGGAAGCTGGAATTGATCCAGGGATAGCCCGTTGTATGAGTGATGCAGTATTTTCATTGCTGAAGAAATTTCGGTGCTGCCATCTGTTGTCTTAGATTGAAGTTTCATTTATTTATTTTTTGTTGCGTTATTTCTTCGTATGTCCATAGTCACCAATTTGGCATAGAGGTGCAGGAAGCTGGATTTGATCCAGGGATTTAGGATTAGAAATTAAAGGATACATACTTCTGGACAAAGGTTAACCCCTTGTTCATCGGTAAGCTGTGGTAATCTACCTGAAAAATGATGTCTGCTGCAAATGCAAGAAAAAGTGTTACAGTAAGCAGGGTTGCCACAGGTTACTAAAAGGCAACTATTTGTGACATTTTCAGCCTGAGGAGACTATGGCGACTTTTTTTGCCTAAAAAGCTTGAAAAAGAAACTATTTTCACGAAAAGGCAATTATTGGAAGACTGTTTTTCACTTTTGCAAAATTTTTCTTCCAGAAGGAAAATCTTTCAGAAAGAAATATTTTCTGTTCATTTTATAAACAGTTCTATATCGTAACCTTTTCACCCTTTATTTATTTATTTATTATTTTTTTACCATCTTAAAGCATGGCATATTCCTGATGTTGACCTTGAAGCAGGTGAAATATCCAATGAGAATGTAGAAATTGCACCAGATGTGACATATGTAGTTATTAAGCTGGCCAATTTGCTTATTGCAGTTGACCACTTGTACACTCCTGTGACCTGTTATGTCCTTCCTCACCCTGATTTCATGTAAGAAAAAAAATAACAAAATTATAAAAGAAAACTCTTTTAGTAAATCAGAAAAGGAAGAATACAATAAAGGAAACACAAGTTCTTAAGAGCAGATAATACCTAATCTTTTCAACAGCCAAAGCCCATGTTATTCTATGGGAAAATTTGTTTCCACAATGACTCATTACCTAATGTATTTTTTATTTTTTATTTTTTATTTTTTTTTTTAAATTCAGTTTTCACATTCAAAATATTCACAATCGTTAAATTAGTACTGGTTTTCGAAAAATTGATTTTTCAGTTTTAATAATTTATTTTCTGGCTAAAAGATAAGAAAAATGCATTTAGTTATTTTTATCGCTTTTTTAACTCATAAATAAAATTTAATAAATGTGTACTAATTTAATGATTGTGAATTTTCTGAATGTGAAAATGGAATTAAAAAACAATACATTAGGTGGTGAGTAATTGTGAAAACAGATTTTCCCATAAAATAACATGAGCCTTGCTGTCAACAAGATTAGGTATTGTTTGCTTTTAAAGCTAAAGATATGCAGTGTATTAGATGTTTAAAAAAAAACCAAAATGAAAACCAAAGCATGTTTAAACAGCCTTCAGCAGAAATTAAAAAAAAAAAAAAAAAAAAAAAAAAAAAAAATACGTGTGGCACTCGGGGACTGCCGCGGTAAAGCTATTGCATAGCATTTTTTATCAACTTATGCAATTATGATTATTTATTTATTTTATTTTTTACCCTTCCGCTCCCACCCCCCTTTCCCGCCCCTCCCAATAATTTTAAAAATTCAAAAATAACCGCAATTGATTTGTATGTATCGAAAACCTCGATGTACCAAATTTGAATGATCTAACTCTATTTCCTCTGCCCCCCCCCTCCCCGGCCCTTCTAATAACTTTACACTTTCAAAAATATCCCCATTTGATTTGCAGGCCTCTAAAACCTATCTATACCAATTTTCAATGGCCTAACTGTGTTTCTATTTTTTTTTTTTTTGCTCATAGCCCCCCCTTACCGCCCCTCCTAATAATTTTACAAATTCGAAAATATCCGCAATCGATTTGTAAGTATCGAAAACCTCTATATACATATTTTGAACGATCTAACTGTATTTTTATTTTTTTGCCCCCCCTCTCCCCTCCCCCTTCTCGCCCCTCCTAATAACTTTACACTTTCGAAAATATTCCCATTCGACTTGCAGGCCTCTTAAACCCATGTGTACCAATTTTGAACGGCCTAACTGTATTTCTATTTGTTTTTGCCCCATAGCTCCCCTTACCGCCCCACACACCTACCCGCCCCTCCTAATAATTTTACAAATTCAAAATCATCCGCAATCGATTTGTAAGTATCGAAAACCTCTATGTACCAATTTTGAACGATCTGACACTATTTTTATTTTTTTGCCTCCCTCTCCCCTCCCCCCTTCTCGCCCCTCCTAATAACTTTGCACTTTCGAAAATATCCCCATTCGAATGCAGGCCTCTTAAACCTATCTGTACCAATTTTGAACGGCCTAACTGTATTTCTATTTGTTTTTGCCCCATAGCCCCCCTTACTGCCCTACCCCTACCCGCCCCTCCTAATAATTTTACAAATTCAAAATCATCCGCAATCGATTTGTAAGTATCGAAAACCTCTATGTACCAATTTTGAACGATCTGACACTATTTTTATTTTTTTGCCCCCCCTTCTCGCCCCTCCTAATAACTTTACACAATCGAAAATATCCCCATTCGACTTGCAGGCCTCTTAAACCTATCTGTACCAATTTTGAACGGCCTAACTGTATTTTTATTTGTTTTTGCCCCATAGCCCTCCTTACCGCCCCCCCCCTACCCGCCCCTCCTAATAATTTCACAAATTCAAAAATATCCGCAATCGATTTGTAAGTATCGAAAACCTCTATGTACCAATTTTGAGCGATCTGACACAATTTTTATTTTTTTGCCCCCCTCCCCTCCCCCCTTCTTGCCCCTCCTAATAACTTTACGCAATCGAAAATATCCCCATTCGACTTGCAGGCCTTTAAAACCTATCTGTACCAATTTTGAACAGCCTAACTGTATTTCTACTTGTTTTTGCTCCATAGCCCCCCCCCACACACACACACACTTGCTGCCCCACTAGGGGGCTGAATTTCTAAAATTCAAGAAACTGGTTTTTAGATAGTTGCATTAGCTATATTTTAGAGCAAAAATTTCACGTTTATCTATTTTTTTTGTTTGAGATATATAGGATTATGCGAAATCACGTTTTGCCCCCCCGCCCCCCTTGGGGACCGAATTTCAAAAATTCCAGAAACCGATTTTTAGACATTTGTATTAGCTATATTTTAAAGCAAAAATTTCAGGGATATCTGTTTTTTTTGTTTGAGAAATGAAGGATTTTGTGAAATTACATTTTGAAGTGCCGAAGTCTGCCGAACTAACTGTCTGCCGAACTGTGTTAGGTTTTTTTTCGTTACGGAATTTCTTGATTCGGTCGCCGCTCTCAAAGCCCGCGATAGAAGCTATGCAATAGCTTAAAAAAAAAAAATCTTGTGTGAAACAACCACACGACTTCCATTATCCACAATTATGAACTTCCGGTTTTCCAGTTTTCACCAAAATGTGGAACATTTATCTGTACACCAGTTCTGTCTTAATTCTGAAGTTTCGTAGCTGAATCTTTATTAGTTTCGGAGATATGATAGTCAGAAGATTCCCCACACACATACCAATTGACAAAAACAACTTTTTTGGACTCGGGTGGCCTTAAAACATGTAAATCAGGCGAAATCTCGATATCGAATTTTTTGACCGAATACAATGCTTCCATTACCTACGGTAGTCGGGTAATGGAAGTAAAAAGCTAATGAACAGAAAACAGTTAAAAATTTAAATAATAATAAATATTTGATGTAATCATTCATGTCCAAAAAAATTCATTTTTTTATACATTTGGAAAAAAAGGGTAATTTTTTTTTTTTTTTTTTTTTTCAGATTATTTTTTCTTTTACTCTTTTAGAATGAAGTAGAAATATATATATATCAAGAGTAAATTATTTGCCATTTCATAAATTAATTCAACTTTAATTGTGTAGGGGGGACACTTCCTTTCACCTAAATTTTTTGTTTGCCTCTCCATTCCTATGTGGTTTAAAAAAAAAATTATAACAAAGTTTCAGCTTTTTTTTTTTTTTCGCTTAACTTTGATTATGTAGGAATGACTGAATTTTTTAAAAATTCAACACTATAAGATATGAATAATTTTCTTAATAGTAATTTTTATCAACTTTTTTACAATATTTAAATATTCAATTCTTTAGAGAAATAAAATATTACTCAGTTATACACTGCAAATTTTATTTTGGAAAATCATTTTGATAGTGTTTTTTAATGAAGGTTTCTTTTCTCTTTGATGTATACTTTTTATTCAATAAATATTCATCATTTGTAATTTTTCCTTCTACCAAGTAGAACTTAATGTGTATTATTTTTCAACATCATTGCTTTCTAAGTATTACAGTAAATTCACAAAGATACGGTTAAAAGCCAACGATTTTTGTCCATATTAATGAGACTGTTATACTTGGAAATCACAAACCTGGAGTTTTACATGACAATATGAATATAGACTTGTATTATGTGCACCACACATACATATTAATATAAATGAATATTTTCTCAAACCCTTTTATGTTACAATTAAATAATGAATATATATACTTATTCTAATTGTAGAACTTGTGTTCATATAGAACTTTATGCAATATAAGAAGAAGAAAATGACGGTACCTAACCTAATAGTTTTTAGTTTTAGTTTGTCTTAAAAAAAAAAAAAAAAAAAAAAAAAAAAAACGGAGAAAAGTTTTCTCTTCAATAGAAATGGAAGTAGGAGTAAATTCATGACCTGCAGCTCAACCCTGTTGCTTGCTTCGCTTCCAGGATAATAGGTAAAGAATCAGCACTGTTATTTCCTGTGGTGTTATAGCGCCAAATGAAAGAAATGAAGCTTTTAATTATTGCACTTCTTCATGTTAAAAAAAAAAAAAAAAAAAAAAAAAAAATGGGCGTTTATTTTTCTGATGAAAGTAGGCTTAAAATTCCCTTTCATGTATGATATTTATTATTTGCTGCTTTTTATATTTTCTCGTGAATAAATAACTTCCTTAATGAATAATGATATTTTAATGCGTGGAGTTATACAGGTTGATTCAAAAGTCAACTTATAAATTTTAAGGGTGGTAGGGAAAATCATAAAAATTGAAAATTGCACAGGAATTCATGGCCGCAAACATCATTTTAACCCTTTAAGAACTGGATGTTTTTGGCTACTGTGTACTTCTAACTCCGCCTGTTGTGTAAATTTAAAAATTTTGTATGCATCATTATTCTGAAAAATTATGTACAATGTTCGTATTAATGCAATCAGTGCGATATAATACATCGATATAAAACAGCATTTATTTATTTTAACAGCATGTAAAAGCTTAAAAAAAAAAAAAAAAATAAATAAATAAAATAAATAAATAAATGAATAAAAATTGCCGCATTCGAGAGTCACGCCCATAATCACACAAAAACGTCCGGTTCGTAAAAGGTTAAAATGACGTTTGTGGTCACGCATTCCTATAAAATTTTCAGCCCTTATGATATACCCCACCACCCTTAAAAGTTTGTACGTTGAATTTTGAATCAGCCTGTATATTTTCTTTGAAGTTGTGCAAATGGTTAGAAATGAGCCATTGAATGTAAATTCAGAGCTGCCAACCTAATCCGGCAAATTGTTAGTACCGCCCATTTTTCTACACCACTTAATTTTTAGAATAATTCTCTTCAACTGTATCTGCGTTGAATTAAGAAGAAAAATACTCTAAAAATGTAAGTAGTGTAGAAAAAGGAGCGGTTCTAACAATTTGCCGGATTAGGTTTGCAGCTCTGTAAATTTAACACATCATTTACTGTTAAATTCATATAGTTAGTTGTCTATTATGGTGGGCCAACCGTAGGCCCAACAAATAAAACGTCGACGAAGAGAACAACAACTGTGCCGTTGGGCCAACCGACATTATTTCAACTTACCAAATGCCAAACCAAATATTATTTGTTGATGGGCCAATGACTCATCTTTGTAGGAATGTTCTCAAAACTGCATCCTATAGAAAATATAATGAATTAATTATATAGAAATCCCTTGAGATGAAGCATTTAAAAGTAGCGTGCAAATTTGAAAAATTCAGAAATTTATGAGATTTTTTTTAATAACTTATCATTAAAAATAACGAAAATATTTATTTTAAAGGTATTAATTCATTCTATAGACTGCAATTTTGGGAACAGTAATAAAGCGAGTTACATGTTACTATGTAAATTTTAAATCAAGTTACACAACGGATCATGAAAGAACATTTAAAAATATTGTTATTTTGATAATTTGTTATATTTTTTGTTGCAATTAATTCATTTATCAACCTAATGATTTCTCAAAAGCGGAAACAAGTCTTAAACCTCATATTAACTTTTGTGTAATTTTAATAACAGTTCGAAAACATGTGATAATTTGGAACAATCTCAGTTTTTATTTCCACTAAATAATTTTAAAAGTTATGGGACATCTTAAGTAAATATTTTTAAATTAAAATTTGGAAAATATATTTAAAAGTTACGACTCGGAATGAATCACGTATTTTTTCCCTATAATAAATAAATAAATAAATAAAATCTATAATATTTTTTATTTACTAATTTGGCGGGAGGGAAAAAATGATTTTTAATTACTTTTCTTAATCATTAGTTTCATTTTAATAATTGAAAGACTATAGGTTCATAAGGGAGAGGGTTTCGACCTTGAAATTGAGGAAAATACCAGATTGATCACACATGTAAAATTTTTGCATTTAATTATTTTAGAGCATGAGTACTTTGAGTTTCTATATCAATATTATTCATACTATTCTAGTATGTGTTCCCCAGGGTAAAGTTCTGCACGGATCGGGTTTTACCTGACCGAAACCCTATAATAAAAATAAAAATCATTACCCCCGAAAACTAATAATTTATCTAAAATTTATGCAAAACTTTTTAAAAGTTATTAAGTAAATTTTCCTTATCCCACACTAGGCAAATCATTTTAAAAAGAACTAAAAGTGTAGTTACTAATACACTAAATTAAAAATTTAAAAGTCAAAAAATGGATTATTAATAATTTAAAACTATTAGTAGTTTATTGTTTAAATTCTTCATAATAATAACTGATGTTTCCTTGTTAACCCTTTCTAACGCAAGGTAATTCGGGTCATTTAAATTACACTGCCATAGGAATTCACGAACAAAATTAAAATATAAGAATGTCACGACGTTTTCTGCTATGTTATAAAAGTGAAATTTTGCTAAAAGATTTCCGGGATGAGTGTTTGCAGTTGAAAATTTAAATTAGGTGATGCTGTAGTGGCATCATCGCCCCTGAAAAGGTTAAATGCTTTTGTCCAAATGCTTGTTAAATGTTTGTTTACTTTACTGTAATACACGGAGTAAAAAGACAGGAGAAGAAGGTAACGCTGAAATTTTGTGATGTTGTTTTCTAATGTTTACAGATGGCGCCAGCGTGCAATCCTTCCTTCTCTCCAGCTTCCGCAATGCTATTCAATGGGGAAATGTCTCGTTTTAATTATTTTTTTAAAAATAATATCAAGCTGAAAAAATTTCGATTGAAAGCAAATTTCATTAAATAGAGTGTTCTAACCAACATGTTTTTTTTAAGAGCCATTTTATACTAATTTTACTTTGAAAGAAAGCTTTTAAAAAATGACGATTCTTATGAACCGAAGCTAGCTAAAACAGACAATTGGGAGGAAGGAGAATGGATGAAATTTTGTAAAGAAAAAAAATAAACTTACTTTAGGTGCAGAAAACACGAACTCGGACTTTATTTTTCTCCTAGGGCTTTTTTTTTGTTTTTCTTATCACTATCATAGCCTGTTTTACAACTAGGAACGAAGCATTTATTTGAAACATCTGAATTATGCAGTTTTAAGAACTTACAAACAAATTAAATTGCTTAAAATAAAAAAATTTAAATGTACTTCAGCAAAATTCTATTGAAAACAACAGTATATCCGCGCCGAAGTAGGGAGGAATGACAAGTGGCGCCCTCAATATTCACCAAAAATTTAGATCACAGTTTCGTAGCTTTCTTCCATTGGACCTTCAACTCCTATTAATATTACTCCGTGCTGTAATAATAATTTGGGTACACGCATATTTAATGATAGACGTTATACGGTATTTATCTGTATATATATATAAATTACGTGTCACGATGTTTGTCCGGGGTAAACTCCTAAACTAAGGAACCGATTTTAATGAAATTTTGCACACTGTGTGCAGTTTGGTCCAACTTGAGAGATAGGATAGTTTTTATCTCAATTTATTGTCACAATATTGTTTTATTGCAATTATTTGTTAATTATAGACCTTTATTAAAGTTGCTCCAAAATATCTGTGAGTTCCATTAATTTAATTGTTGCCAAAAAAAATACGAGTTCATTTTCTTTCGACATAAAAATAAATACATTTAATCAAACGTGAACGTTAAAAAATTATAAAAAGTTAAATTATGCATCTCACGAAAATTGACGTCATAATCAATTTAAAGATTTTATACACATTGATAAAGTGCTAATGTAGTTCTATCATAGATATAGTAATATATATAGATCTCTCATCCCCATGTTATCGTACAAAGATTTTTGATGCCGAAAAAAAAAATAAGTAAAAGCTTTGGAAACAGCCATTAAGTGGTATTGAAAAAAAAAAAAAAGAAAGAAAAGAAAGAAAGAAATATGAATTTGAAACTGTATCTGGAGTCTTCCATTCCCCTTTAGCAAATAAATTATTCATAAATTTTATTTGCTAAAATATTAGCATGTATTCCCGTGTGTAT
>CAWVNO010001810.1:0-20353 GCA_963930645.1 Salticus scenicus
GTATCATTTTCATTTCCTTACTTTTCAGTTTGGCTTTCCTTACAACGTTTTTAGTTTATGGTATTTATCTTTTAAAGCATATAAATATTTATCATTATTATAGTATAGCTTATTTTGCGTTGTAATTGCAATATTAAAAAAAATGGACTTGGATTCAGATACAGAAAGTATATTGTCAACGGAAGAAGAATTAAGTGTTTCGGAAAGCGAATCTGAATCAGAAAATGAAAACAATTTAGACTCTGTTCGAAACTGGACGAAATAACATATTCATTTTCTGATTATTTCAAGAATAATGTTCACATTATTATATATTATTTATAAACTGACTTTTTTCTTTCAGTATTTAGTAATAACTAACTTGCACAAATTGCTTAAATTATTCAGGCTATTGAAAAGTATTTTCAAAGTAAATTTGGCAGATATATCGTCCAAATGACATCTGTGAAAAAATAAATAAATAAATAAATAATAATAATAATAATAATACGTATTTTGTAAATGTGAAATATATAAATAAAGTTTCATAAATTTACAATTCAATAGTTGGCAATTTCAGTGATCAGTAGAGAAAAAATAAATAAATAAATAAATAAATAAATAAATAAAAATGTATGAAACAACCACACGATTTCCATTAACCGCTATGACACGTATTATATAGTACATTTTTTAGAAATAATGTGATTAGAAGACATAAAATTGACCTAACGAAGTAGACACCTATCAAATTTCCTATAAGAGAAAGCTGATATGAATATAAAGACATGTAGAACAGAGTTTACATAGCCAGTTAAAAAATAATAATAAAATTAGAACTTCTAACTTCTAAACTTTTTAATTATTTATTTTAATTTGTAATTGTTACCAAAAAAATTTACGATTTAATTCTTTTTTCGACGTATAGAAAAATATTTTTTAAAGCAAATAATTAAAAAAAAATGTTTTTGTAAAAAAAAAAAAAAAAAAAAAAAAAAAAAAAAACTTTTTCGATACTGTCTATTTCGAAAGTGCTTGTTATTTTCATTTCTTTTCCTTTCTAAGAAAAGAAAGAAAAAGAAAGAACAATTTTGATGAAATTCTGTCAAAAGCATAATTTAGTTTAGTACGGAGGACTATTAGTTTTTTTTTTTTTTTTTTTTTTCCAAGAAATAACACCGCTTTCCAATTACTCAAACCTCGTTAACGTGAATCTCAAGGGGGATAATTTTTTTTTTCATGTTATCAGTAGTTCATGCTATCAGTAACTAATCTTCATATAACTAAACAAATCTTCATTTTGACGGGGATGGTGGAAACAGTTCATGTTAAAAGTAATTCACGTTAACGAGGTTCGACTGTATTCAATTATATTTTCGATAAATTTTCAATTTCGATAAATGTCCAACTACCGTAAAACTGGTATCGTAAAAATCCGTAGATTGAGACTAACAGTCTTCTGTCCTAATAATTTGAAAGCGATGTTAAAATTTGAAAAAAAAAAAAATGAATAAATCTATAATAATAAAAGAAGATGTCTGTCTGTCTCTCTCTCTGTCTGTCTGTCTGTCTGTCTGAGCATCTATACGTTCAGCCCCTATTGAATGCAGAACTACAATATTTGACATACGGGTGCTCAGAAGCCTGCCCGAGTGCATAGTGAAAAAAAAAAAATTAAAAATTTTAATTAGTTCCGGAGATATTAATTAAAATTTAGACCTATGTCTAATGAAGAAGCGATCTCAATGACTGAGAATTCACCGCGATTGCATAAAAAAGATATTTTAACGGGGTTAAAAGCAGAAAAAGTGGAAAATAAATTAGAAATATTAGTCCGATCGTTACGAATTTGGTACCAAATGAAAGGGGAATTTCTTCCGATTCTAAGAGTGCAAGCAGCTTATTGATACAACAATTAGATTTTTTAAAATTAACTAAAGTATAAAATTTAGATGGCAACATCATTTCAATTGTCTTCCATGAAAACAGATCGCAGACAACTGTCTGGATGAAACAGGAAATGATTGTAATCAATTAAGATGTCACGTGTTTTATAGTGCGTGGGGGGGGGGGGGGGAAATAGCAATTTTCTATTTTTTCTAATTTTTATTCACGTTACATTTGAATTAATATTCGGCCTAGACAGCATATTATAAAGCTACTGTTCAATTTTCATGAAAATATATCAATACACAAAAAAATTACATATTTATTGGAAAAAGATTAAGTTTTCTTTTATTTTGCAATATTTTAAATTGAGATATGCCGTTGAAATTTCGTAGTATTTGGTTTTGATGCCCGATAATCCGATTGTGAATATTTTTTAAAGAGTACAATTATTAGGAGGGGGCTTGAGGTAGGGGGGGAAGGGGCAAAAAAAAAGAGTTACAGCGTTTGAAATTGGTTGGCTTATTTAGATTTTAAGGCAAGGTAAATCGATTGCGGATATTTTCGAGTGTAAAATTATTATTAGCGACGGAAAGCGGGGGGGGGGGGGGCGGAGCGAATTGGCAAAGATGTAGAAAAGGAACGGGAGTTTCGGAGAAAACAACGGAATACCCAGAACACCTTTATTCTTTAATTTCTGCTCACACATCTTACTAAGGATTTTTAACGTTATATAAGCCCGGAATTATGCAAGTTTCGGAGAAAACCATGGATAAGTCGGATTACTGAGAGAGAATAATAATAATAATAAAAAAAATCTCGGAGAATAATAAAAAAAATTGCATTTTAATTTACATTTAATTGCAAATAAAATTTTATTCTAATATTTTAATTATGATTAAATTATTTTTAATACTTCATTCGAAAGACATTTTGAAATACTTTTATATTATCAAAAGAGGTATTCGAGATTTCACCCAACTTACACGTTTTGAGGTGTCCTGAATCGGTTTTCTTTTGTATCTCAGCTACTAATTAAAATAATATCATAAGTAATACATCATTTAAAAGCTTTGTTCATTTGGAATTTGCAATTTGCAATTTTTTTCAAATTTTCATTCACGTTACATTTGAATTAATATTTGGCCTAGACAGCATATTATAAAGCTACTGTTCAATTTTCATGAAAATATATGAATAAATAAAAAAATGACATATTTATTGGAAAAAGATTAAGTTTTCTTTTATATTTTGCAGTATTTGCAGCCGTTGAAATTCCGTAGTATTTGGTTTTAATGCCCGATAATTCGATTGTGCATATTTTTGAAAGAGTACGACTATTAGGGAGGGCTTAAAGGAGGGGGGAAAGGGAAAAAAAAAAAGAGTTACAGCGTTTGAAATTAGTTGGCATTTTTAAGGCAAGGAAAATCGATTGCGGATATTTTCGAGTGTAAAATTATTATTATCGACGGAAAGGGAGGGGGGGAGCGAAGGGCCAAAGATGTAGAAAAAGAACGGGAGTTTCGGAGAAAACAACGGAATACCCAGAACACCTTTATTTTCAATATTGGCGCTGTAATATTTTAAAATTTCGATATTTCAAATTCTAATGAGCGAGGAAGGTGTTGTAAGTTCCAAAATGGGGATAAGGCGCCGCAGGCGCCACCGAGCGGGACTTTGCTAAAGTCAGAAATTTTAAAGATCATAAAATGGTGAGCGAACAGGCTGTTTCAGATATTGAAACGGGAAGAGGGCGCCGCAGGCGCTACTGAGCGGGAATTTACTGCGATTAAATTTTTCTATAAAGCTATTTTCACTATATGTCAATAAGCTGTTGTAAGATCTGAAATGGGAAAAAGGCGCCGCAGGCGCCACCGAGCGGGAGTTTTGTAAAGTCGGATTTTTCAAGGATCGCGAACCAGCTGGTCGCCGAAGGCGGCTAGTAAATAAATAAAACAAAATGAAAAAATTATAATCATCCATACTAAACTAAATTCTGCTTTTGCCAAAATTTCATGAAAATTCATTTTTTTCTTTTTTTAAAGGAAAAATAAAATAAAATTAATCATAATCAGAGCATCGAAACGGACAGTATCGTAAAAGTTTTATTTATTTTTTATTTTTTTGGAGGGGGGAAGATTGAGAAGGTCGAAATGTTTATGTATTTTATTAATATTTTACACCAAAGCCACTAGTAAGAAACGCTTATCATCTGCTTTTAATGTTGTTATTTTTTATACATAACATAAAAATAAATGTCCTGTTAAATTGTTAAAACATTTTATTTCAAGTAAAAAAAAAAATGTTTTTCAAATGAACAGTGCAACGAAAAATAGTATTTATATTGCATTTTTTTTCATCTGCTTTTAATTGCGCTATTATTCATTCGTAAAAAGAAAGAACTTTTACTTATTGTTATTTGATAAATAATCCTCATATATTTAAATTGTAAAGGAATAAGTTATTATTTCCTAAAGTATCCGTTTTGAATTTTCGAAAGATTTATTGAGTAGAGTAATTGAATGATTGAGTAGAGGACTATTAGACTCAATCTACGAATAAAACGTTGACGCCAGTTTTACGATGGAAAAATTGGGCATAAAATTTCATTTTTCTTTTGTGGATAGCCCAAGTTTAAAAATATTTAAATACTTAGAGCTAAAAGAAAAATGGAAGCGGATATTCTGGTTCAAGTCTCGAATAGTAAAATTTTTATGTAATTCAAGAATTTCCGGAATTTTCTTCAATATATTTCCAAAATCTAATAACGATTTAAAAGCGGGGTTTTTTTTCGGGGGGGGGGGAGTGGGGGGGGAGGATTGCAATAAATAAAAATAAATTAAACTTTTTAGCAATAAAAATATTTTCTAATGTTTAGAAACCTATCAGCTGTTTCGACAATCAGCTTATTATCCTCTTCTGTTTTTGTTTTGAGGGGATGATTGCATGTTATGTGTAATAAAATGTAATAGTAATAAGTAAAATAAAATGTCTTCGAACTTATCAAAAGCAAAAAAGTAAATTTAAAAATTTTAATATCTTTAATTATTTTAAATGCTCGAGCTTCGCTAATTCTTCTTCTTTTATTTTTTATTTATTTATTTATTTATTTTTTGTTGTTGTTATTCTAGTTCAAATATACTATGAATTTATTTGAATATTACAATACAAATGCGGTAACAATTAAAAAAAAAAAAAAAAAAAAAAAACTTTTACATTTGAATAATAAAATTTTACAAAATTTTCAAAATTTATTTTTATTATTATTATTTTTATTATTATTTTTTTTTTCAAAATCTCAAGTAAAATGAAAATATTTCAGTATCTACAAATCATAATACATTTGCTATAAATAATTCAAGGTTGTTTAGAAATAGTTTCAGAAAAAAAAAAAAAAAAAAAAAAAAAAGCATATTACAAAAATTTGCACAAAGTGATCTTTTTAATATCTTTTTATAAAAAGACCTATGCTATTATTTAAAAAATATATAGAAAAGCGTTATTTGGTTTTCTAGAATACTATGAAATCTTCAAATTTCACACGTGAAAGATTAAAAATACTTTGAATAAAGGGCCAAAAATAGCTCGTTGGACTCTATAAACATTACAATATATTCAAATCACACAATCAATTGATTGGGAAGAAAATCATATTTATTGAAATTTATTTTTCCGACTGAGTGAAAATAATGCCTGGACCGGGAGTTGAAACCCGGATCTTTGACTTACAAGGTCAAGGCTCTACCAATTGAGCTATCCAGGCTGACAACCGGTCGGCATTTCTCACTCAGACAACCTTTAGGCAGAAACATCTGGTCGATCATGCAGATAGCTCGACAGAAATAAGCCGCAGGTCGAGCTATCTGCATGCATTCTGTCGAGCTATCTGCATGATAGACATAGACCAGATGTTTCTACCTAAAGGTTGTCTGAGTGAGTAATGCCGACCGGTTGTCGGCCTGGATAGCTCAATTGGTAGAACCTTGACCTTGTAAGTTAAAGATCCGGGGTTCGACTCCCGGTCCAGGCATTATTTTCACTCAGTCGGAAAAATAAATTTCAATATCTATAAACATTCTTCATAAAAATTTCCTATTAATCATGTGTATTTCCTACAAATATAAATATATAATTTTTTTAATATTTCATTATTTCCATTTCTATTATGGCTTTTATGGGGATTTTAATTAAAAACTCAGATTTTAAACTAAAGCTTATTTTATCAAAATTAAATATAGCCTATTGCACTCAGGGATAGTGTAGCTTTTGATCAGTGAAAGAAGTTTTTAAATCGGTTCAGTAGTTTCAGAGATTATCCTCCAAAAACAAACAAAGTTCTGCTCTTTTTATAATCGTATAGATAAAATCATATTAGGCAGAGTTATTAAAAAAAAAAAAAAAAGTTAAATATAAACGGGAATTCAACAAATCGCTATAAGAGTTTTCTGTATACTCTAAAAACTGTCAAACAATAAGTAAGTTTTATAAAAAGGAAGACGAATTTCAAATGGAGTTGTGCAGAAACATAGTCTAATGCTTTTCTAAACAGCTGCATTTTGTATGTTAAATTTTCTAATGATTAGTACTCACCAGTTCTGTTCATTCATACCGTATTCATCTAGAATGAATAAGTAGTCATATTCTGAATGCCCAAACTTGAAATATAGATTTCCAAGTTATACGTATAAGGTAAACAAATAACCTGAACAGACGAAATGGTCGAGAATTTCTGGTCTATACTTTTCGAGATGGTGAAAGAGTATTATGAATCCTTTGTATTGCGAGAAATTCTCGCTTGATTTTCTAGAATTGGGACATAAACCAAGATTATAGTTACTAAGACATGCCTCTTGTGTTTGCATTTATTTGAAAAGATTTTTAAATAAGTTTAACTACGGTAATATAGGAAAACGCTCTAGAATTCTAATGGAAATTCTTGGAAATCAATACCAAAGGAAAAAAGAACTCATTAGGATGACATGGAACTATATTTACTGGAATCACAATTTAGTTTCTAGATGTCAGTCACATGTTTTTATTTTATTTATTTTTTTTTCTTCTTAGTTTAATGCAACCATATTTCTTTGTAAATTGGTTATTAGCAAAAATAAATAAATAAATAAAATAAAACAATAGTAATATATATATATATATATATATATATATATAAACGAGATTCTTTTTATTCAATAATTTTGTTAATTTTATTGTACTTAACTATCTGTACATTTATAGGTTAACCAGATTAAGCTCTCATTTAAGCTGATTAATTAGAAAGGAATTATAGTATTATTATAGATTATTGTTTATGAACCGAAATCTTCTGTTGCTCGGTTCATTCCATTATATTACTATTATTATTATTATTATTGTTGTTATTCAAATTTCAAAGTTAGTCTCACTGCCCTCAATTTATGTTACTTTATATATATGCGGATGCACGAAGTTGGTACGGATTGTCCTTAACCCTGACACCATAATTTTTAAAAAGTACTATTTTCTTAAAATATTTCTTTTTATTATAAATCTGAAAGAAAAAGCGGCAACGAATTGTAAAATAGCATACAAATTAATTTATTCATTCAGAAATGAATTATTTCTAAATATTCCTGAATTATTATTTGTTTATTTATTTATTATATTTTTATAAATAAAAAAGTTTTACGATTTTTTTTAGTATAATTTTAAAAAGTTACAAAAAAAATTATAATTACTTAAAAATGTAAATAGTTTGTGGTTCATATAATATATTAATCTTACACCATATCTGATAATAAAACTAGTGGAAATTAAAATTTATGAATTTGAAATAAATTACAAAATGTATTTTGAGCTGCATTTTATTATTATTATTATTATTATTATTTTTTTTTTTTATAATTAATTGCAGCTTTAAATTTTTTGAATCCATTCTTCTTACATAGAAATGGTAAACTTCTATACTCATGTATTTGAAATTTCAGTAAAGTCTCAACCCCACTTTGGAATGACCTTCAAACACAAAGGCTTTTGTTCGGAGTTTTGAACTGACACACCGACACACCTCCAATTGAAAAGCTGATAGATTAAAGAATGGGGGAAAAATCAGGTTCGAATTTTTTCGAGCATCTCAGTGAAACTGGTGATGAATTATTAGGGTGGTTTTCTTCTCTCAGTAAGAATATTTTTGAAGTAGATAGGTCATCTAGGGTCACACGCTGAGAGGGTTAATTACTAAAGTTTCAAATTAAAATGTTCATATTTAATGAAGTGTATTAAAAAATATATTTTAAAATATTAGTCTGACATGTTTACGATTAAATAGTGGCATAATGGACGTTCAAACAAAATTTTGCTCTATTTTGCCATGTTAAAAAGAAAACGTAAATTTTGAATAACATGTGAAGTTTACAACTTACATTGTTCCAAAGCAATATTGTCCTTATCAATGACATAAGTGATATTTAAAAACTGATGCATCCATTTTACAAACTCAATATCTGTAATACACACAGAAAAGTCACATAAACCAACCACTAAAAACATAATTTTTGGATTCAGGAAACCTCAAAACATATAAATGTAACAAAAATTCAATTTCGAAAACGTGATCCGAAAACAATACCTTCGCGACCTTTTACGGATAAGATAAAGTAAATTAGAATAAGAGAATAATTTTAAATTAATTAAACTTTAATTGCATTTATTACATTGATTTTTATTTATAAAAAGAAATGCTTTTATTTAATTTGGGGTAGACCTGTATATTTACTATATATTTTACAAACACAATATAGTGTACTAATTTAGCACAGAATTTAAAACACATAGCATAACATGAAATGACCTTTCAGCAATTCCATTGTATGAATATATCTGAATTCTTTTGTGGGGTTCTGTGTAAACTTCTAATAAAGGATATACATTCTACATTGTATACGAAACATTCTTTCATGCACATAAAATAAATGTTGAATTTTTTTTTTTTTTTTTTTTTTTTTTTTTTTTTTTGTTTGTTTCATCCAAAAATATTAAATTGTATTTACCAGAAAATTCACACATAGACTTAATGAATTTGAATTCTTTTCTTAGTCACTGCACACGAATTACTTAATATTTCATCCGAGTCCCAATATCTATTCTTGAGGTATGGTGATAACAAACACACAGACACACACATTCAGGCAACCGCTAAAAACCTAATTTTTTGTTTCATGATATTTAAGCAAATGTAGCAAAAACTCAATTTCGAAAATCTGAATCAAAAATAAAACTTTTCTTACAATATATGGGTAAAATAAACTAAATAATGATGCGTAATAATGATAATCTGGTGTGTCACTCACACGACTTTCTTTTTCACCCTGCATTTCAATATTATAATGACAGATTTACACATTAAAGCTTAAGATCAATAGCGTAAGAATGTAAAGTTTAATGTACTTTTCAAATAATCTAAAATAGGTTTAGAAACAATTTTATTTGACGAAGAGAAAGTAAATAATAATAATAAAAAAAAAAAAAATAATAAAACAGAATAAAATAAAATAAAATAAATGTATTTCAAGGATAATTTTAAAAGCTTTAAAATCATAATATTACAAATATACTTCTTCATTAATCTTGATAAAATAAATTTAAAGGTTTAAAAGAGTAAAATGCACGTTAAAAATATTTAAAAGAATTTTAAAAGGTTAAAAAACCGTTAGACAACATGTTTCGTGCTTATTTACTAGCACATCATCAGGTCTCATCAGTTAATGAAAGCCATCGAGCTTTATCTTGTTGTTCTAAGAAAGGCTGCCATAGGGTTGCTAAGTCTTTACTCTGATTCTCGTTGATGCATTTATCGCGAAATTTCCAGATAGTATCTGATAATATCCGATCGTGACAAAAAAACAAAAGTTGGCGGCGTATATGCAATCCCCATCTCAATCAATAATATAACATCTTATTATATTGGCAAAACAAAACGCAATTTGAGTAAAAGGATTAAAGAACATAAACATTCCATTAAATCATTGTACGGAAACACGGCATTAAAGCAACTTTTACTCGACAATAAAGAAGCCCAGCCAAAGTGGGAAGAAAGTAAAATTCTAGCAACCCCCCACACCGAATACACATTAGACATATACGAAAAGATCATGATTTGGAAATTTGGCGATAAATGCATCAACGAGAATCAGAGTAAAGACTTAGCAACCCTATGGCAGCCTTTCTTAGAACAACAAGATAAAGCTCGATGGCTTTCATTAACTGATGAGACCTGATGATGTGCTAGTAAATAAGCACGAAACATGTTGTCTAACGGTTTTTTAACCTTTTAAAATTCTTTTAAATATTTTTAACGTGCATTTTACAGCGGATTTTACTCTTTTAAATAGTTATTTCGCACGTGGTTTTTAATTATTTAGTAAATTTAAAGGGTTTTCTAATAAATTTTGGCATTAAATTATATTATCTAAAAATAACGATACAAAGACTCCATTGACACATTTTTAACAATTATGATTCAGGGAGCCTCAAAACGTGTATATATAACAAAAATTCAATTTCGAAAATTTGACCCCAAAACAATACTTTCTCTACCATATATGTTGGTAAGAGAAAGTAAAATAAATAAATAAATAAATAAATGTATTTCAAGAACAATTTTAAAAGCTTTAAAATTAGAATATTACAATTTTATTTCTTCATTAATCTTGCTAAATTAAATTTAAAGGGTGGAGGATTTCTAATAAATTTTTGCATTAAATATATTATTTAAGAATTACGATACTAAAACTCCACTGACACATTTTTAATAGTTTATTCTCTTGGGAAAAAAAAAAAAAAAAAAAAGATTGCTCGAATCCTTAACGAATCATGAATGAAGTGGAAAGAAGGGTTGCTTTGCGACAGAGAGGGTTTTGGCGCGAGCTACAAAAATTCGACAGGTTGACCTGTATGCGCCAACATTTCGGAGATACTGGTATTTTTCACATAGTTTGTATAAAAAATCAGTTTATTACGATTTTTTAAATAATGAATCATAAATGAACAATATTGGACATTTTCGTGTTTGTGCGATATCACGTTTAATGAAGTAAATCTTGTCATTTTAAATTAAACAAAGGTTTTAATTTTTTTTCTGTATCAATAATAACACTCCACACACATAAATAAATAAATAAATAAATATGTTATTTCTCATTGATCAACCTTAATATCCGCCATCTTACTTGTGAGAGGCTTGTGAGAGCTTACGGGAGAGCGCAGGCAGTCGCAAATTTTTATGTCAACAATCACAACTTTACGATCCAATATGGCCGATGGCGTTACATTTGTATCAAAATTACGACTACGATCCGACTTGTGATCTACGATAGCTGCGATTGTTACAATAGTATGCCTCCCTTTATTTTTTGCATTTGTTGGGACGACCCGTCAAATGCTGCCTGCCGTGCAAGGTTTGACTTGTACAGTCGGCAGCAAAAGTATCCGAGCACTAGCAAAAATTCCTAGATAAAAAGTACACTTAATACAGTTTTGTTAAATAAATCCTTGTCGAATTCTGTTCTTAGTCAGCGACTGTATGGCAAACGATAGCAGACGAATTCTTGAAAAACCGGCACGCACGAATACTGTGTAAAAGTATTGGAACCATTTGCTCCAGTTGTTCTTCAGCTCATATCAGCATTTCTAATTTACAGTTGTATTTCTAAAATAAAGCATAACTCATTTCACTTAGTTGTAATTAGTGTTGCAAAGACTGGAAAAAACCCGTTTCTTCCCCGGAAATGAACCGGTTTTTGGGGGAAGGAAATTTTGAAAATTCATGGGAATTTTGAAAATTTCTGGGAGTTTTGAAATAATTTGATGCATGGACACATATTTTTCATTTTTATTATTTTTAATGATTTTCTATTTAGCATTTTTAACTGTAACTGTGAAAAGCAACTCAACTCTTCTTTCTATCGCAAATACAAAGTCAGTTATTATTTCATAAATAGACATTAGAAAGACTATTTCTAATAAATTTCGGAATAAAATATTTCTTCAATGTTAATAAAATTGTGTATTCATAAAGTAAATAATTTAAGCATACTCAAATAATACACAGCAATAAAATATAAATATACATATTTATTTTAAAAATACAAAGGTGAATATTTTTTAAGTGCTGAAATGAATATTCATCATTGTTTATCCCGAAATTCTTATGTACTTACTGTCATTCACTGCGGTATGTTTGTGAATCTCAACATAATTTAATTGCTGCCATTTTTTTTCCCCGACAGAGTAATAATAATAATAATAATAATAATAATAATAATAACAAAAAAACAACGTACATTTATTTAAAATGAGAAAAATAAACTAGAAACATCCGTCGTATCGTTACAAATAAGGCACCAAATGAAAGGGAAAATTTTTGTGAATCCGATGGATTAAACAGCTTATCGATCGGACAATTAGATTTTTTAAAATTAACTAAAGTATGAATTTTAGGTGGCAACAGCAGAAGATTGTATGGAAAACGTTAGGAGAGAAATAAAAAAAAAAAGCTTCACATTAAGTCACATGTTTTTGAAGTGGGATTAAAAATTGCAGTTTTCAATTTTTTTTTTTTTAATTTTTTCTCACGAACACAAAAATATAATACACAGCCTGTACCTCACAAGACCAACTTGCGTTTCAAATTTCATCAAATTTTTTGGTTAATAAACAAAAAAGTCACTTTTTTTTTTTTTTTTTTTTTTTTTTTCAAATTAAATTTTATTCTAACTTCGAAAAAAATTATGTGATACGATACATTAAGAATTTGGGTTTTAAAAGTCTTTTTAACTAGATTATTTTTAATTTTGTTAAATACTGATGTAATAGTAGTTTGTCTCATTTTTTTTTTTTTTTTTTTTTTTAACACTTTCGAGCAAGGTTGAAAAGTGTTTTATGACTTCGGTTTGTCTGTCTGTCCGCGCTCTAACTCCCATAAATATTTAGGGAATTTCTAGAAACTGATATATGTTATTCAAGTTCACTATCGGACGGTCCCTATTGAAAATGGAGTTTATACCTCTACTTGTTTGTGTACAGGGACACCCGAAAGTATTTCAAAGCATTGTGTTCTATGAGAGGTATATCTATAAACCATATTTTCATGCCTTTACTGTAGACATATCTTAATGAAATTGAAATATGTTATTCAAGTTCTCTACTGGTTTGTGTACAGGGACATCCGAAAGTATTTCAAAGCATTGTGTTCTATGAGAGGCATTTCTATAAACCATATTTTCATACCTTTACTACAGACATATCTTAATGAAATTCAAATATGTTATTCAAGTTCACTATCGGACGTTCCCTATTGAAAATGGAGTTTATACCTCTACTGGTTTGTGTACAGGGACACCCCAAAAGTATTTCAATGCATTGTGTTCTTTGAGAAGTATTTCTATAAACCGCATTTTCACACCTTTACTGTAAACATATCTCAATGAAATTGAAATATGTTATTAAAGTTCACTATTGGATGTTTCCTGTATAAAATGGAGGAGAATATCACCATCGGTTTATGTACAGGGACACTCAAAAGTATTTCAAAGCATTGCGTTCTATGAGAGATATTTCTATAAATCAAGTTTTAATAACTTTACTTTCCACGAAGTTTTAAGAAATTGAAGTATGTTATTTATATGCGCAAAAGAATGCTTTGCATAGAATATAGCAGGATTAGCATTAAATTTACAGGGTGGCACAAAAATATCCATTTATATTAAGAGCTATTAATACAAAATTGCTAGAATTGTACTTTCGTTGACGTTAAGCGTTTTTAACACTTTCTAGCATTTTTTTAAGTGTGAATATGATTTCAGTTTTGTGTATCTGCATGTCCGCCTGTCTGTCTGCCTGTTTGACTGTTCGAGCTCTAACTCCCGCCCGTAAATATTAATGGAATTTCTTGAAACTGATATATGTTATTCAAGTTCACTACCGGATTTTCCCTATTGAAAATGGAGTTTATACCTCTACTGATTTGTGTACAGGGACACCCGAAAGTATTTCAAAGCATTGTGTTCTATGAGATTTATTTCTACAAGCCATTTTCATACCTTTACTGTAGACATATCTTAATGAAATTGAAATATGTTATTCAAATTCCCTATAGGATATGCCCTGTATAAAATGGAGGAAATACCACCACCGATTTATATACAGGGACACTTAAAAGTATTCCAAAGCATTGCGTTCTATGAGAGATATTTCTATAAATCAAATTTTAATAACTTTACTTTCCACAAAGTTTTAGGAAATTGAAGTATGTTATTTTTATGCACAAAAGAATGCTTTGTACAGAATATAGCAGGATCAGCATTAGATTTTCAGGGTGACACAAAAATATCCATTTATATTAAGAGCTATTAATAAAAAATTGCTAGAATTGTACTTTCGTTTACGTTAAGCGTTTTTAACACTTTCTAACATTTTTAAGTGTGAATATGATATCAGTTTGTGTACTTGTCCATCTGTCTGACTGTCTGTCTGCCCGCGCTCTAACTCCTGTAAATATTTATGGAATTTCTCGAAACTGATATATTTTATTGAAGTTCACTATCGGATGTTCCATATTGAAAAAGGAGTGAATATCTCTTCTGGTTTGTGTACAGGGACACCCAAAAGCATTCGAAAGCATTGTGTTCTATGAGTGTTATTTTTATAAATATTTCCCGTATAGAATGTTCCCCATTTAAAATGACATTAATAGGTCCTGTACAACTAGTTTGTTTACAGGGACAACAAGAACAAAAAAAAAAAAAAAGGGCCAATGCATTACGTTTTAGGACAGAATTTTTTGAAAGCTATATTTAAAACTCTTTCTATTGAAAAAATCATAAAAATATTGAAATGTATTGTTTATGTTCTAAAATAATGTTTTGTATAGAATATGAAATGATTAACTTTCTGATTTACAGAGCTACAGTCGGTAACAAAAGTGTCCGAACACTAGCAAAAAATCCTATATTAAAAATGTGCGCTTAATACAGTTTTGCTAAATAAATCCTTGTCGAATCCTGTTCTTAGTCAGTCTAAGAACGTGATTCGACAAGGATTTATTTAACAAAACTGTATTAAGTGTACTTTTTTTATATAGGAATTTTTGCTAGTGTTCGGACACTTTTGTTACCGACTGTACACTAAAATATTCAGATAGATCAAAAGCTGTAATTATGATCTAATGGCTGCATTTTCTTTTACGTTAAGCCTTTTTAACTCTTTCCCAAATGATTAAGAGTAATTTTAAAATCAATTAGTCTATCTGTATATTTTTCAGTCCTTCTTTCTGTTGTGTGATAACGTAGGGAAAGAATATTAAAAGTTATTCGATACAACAATTACGTACAGTTGGAAAGTGTTACTAATCAATGCATACTGCATGATTTTTCTTTCTTGTTACATTAAACTTTTAATTGCAGATGAAAGAGAGTTGACTGCACTTGTTTGTGAAACATTTAAAATGAATATTTATTGAAAAACCTAAAACAAACAAACAAAAAAACAAAAAAAAAAAAAAACTCAAAATCATTGCAGTTGCAACGATAATTTTAGTTAAGTAATCTTTTAAAGACCTTTCTGATCAAGTAATGTTACTTAAACTATATTTTTAAGCTTAAAACAGAACATACATATTTCAAATTTATTTGCTTTGCTAGAAATAATTTTTAAAAAAGACCAAATTTTAAAACTTTGTCAGTTTGTTTCTCTTTTGGAAATATATTAAAAACTATTATGTAATGGTTGCAATGAACAGAAGTAGTATTGCCTGAAAATAAAATTGCTCCTGCATTTAAAACTAGTTTATGCAATACTCATTGACATTTTAAGTAGTATGTATATGTATGTTCAATGAGTTAGCTCTAACTTCCATTTTGAAAGTGGCTGTTTTTGTTTATTTTTAAAATTCCCAATATTCCCCAAAGTTCCGGGTTTATTCCCCAAAATTCCCGGGTTTATTCCCATCTTTCAAAAACTGTAGGTTTTTTGCAACACTAGTTGTAATTGAATTGAATAGATATTTAAAAAAAGGAATTTATTATACATGAAAACATTTTTAAAATACCTTATATTAAAAATAGGAATAAATAATAAATAGGAATTTATTATTTTCTTCTGTATATGTAATATATATATATATATAGGATTCGAAAAAAAAATCGATTTCTACGAATTTAGACATTTTGAAATGTCCTGAATACGATTTGACCATTTTTAGAAAATGAATATCTGTGTGAAAGACAGACGAAATTTAACCAAACTTATGTAGAAATGCATGGTGCAGCCATACAAATTACTTTATCTATGGTTTTCTTGAAACTCGTCTGAACACTTTTTCAATCAATTAATTAATCTAACTAAAAGTTTGTAGAAGGGATTTGGCAATACAACTGTACTAAAAAATTGTAAACAAATGTGAAAATGCGACCGGCAGCATAATGAAATAATTGCTGTAAAATTTTTAAAGATAAAAAATAATAATGCTTATTTTAGAATATACTATAAGTTTACTAATATCTTTAACTTAATTACAATGTGCGGCATTATTTACTAACGATAAATATAATTTTATTTAAAATTAGTTCATTGTTTCAAATATGTACTCTGCAATAAAGAGAGAAATTCAATCTCGAAAAATCATTTTTATTTATCGTATTCTTTCTGTTTATGAATATCCGAGATGTTCTACTTATAAACATACAATATTTTTACCAAAAACGAAGTTTCCACATAAAGTGAATTCTATAAATCGAAGGGAGCGAGACCATCTAATTGAAATTGTAGTTAAAGGCTTTATATTTTTCTTTTCTTAATAGTGTTAAATAATTATATTAAATTTCTTATGATTTTACTGCAAATCATTTTTATTTTTGTGATTATATATGTATATGATCAAATGAATTTAGTTTTACAAATTAAATGTTTGCCTGGAATTTAATAGCATATGTTATGTCAGTTGTACGTAAAAATGAAATGTAAGCCTTTTTTTTTTCTTTAACACGTTCACGCCGGCATGACCTACCGGTGGGTCACAGCTACAGACGGCAGCAAAAGTATCCGAGCACTAGCAATAACTCCTGTCCAAAAAAAGTACACTTAATACTGTTTTGTCAAATAAATCCTTGTCGAGTTATGTTCTTAGTCAGTCTAAAAACATGATTCGACAAGGATTTATTGAACAAAACAGTTTTAAGTGTACTTTTTTAATATTGGAATTATTGGCTAGTGCTTGGATACTTTTGAGTATATTATATAAACAAAATGCGCCGGCGTGAACGTGTTAATAATTATTTACATACAGAAAACTTTATTAGATTTTGACAGGCGATTTTTTGTGATGAAATAGGACAGTACTTTTTGTTATGAAATAATGATAGGAAAAAAGTAGTTTGTTTCATCCCTGTATGCGACTAACATAACATGTGCTATCTGCCCTGCTATATATAAATATGAAAATAATTTTAAGTAAACATTTATTAAGTGTTAGTTTAATTTTATTGTTTAAGTAGTTTATTTATTTGTAATAAACTTGGTGTTGAATACACATTTGATATCTCATATCATTTCTTTCTTTTACCTTTTCTAAGTTTACTTATAATTCTTGTGATATTAATTTAATATGTTAAAAATCTAGTGCGAGAGACTCATTGGCAAACTTTTCAAACTTTAGCCAAGATAGCGATGTTTGACATTGTGCTCCAATATGCAGCCCTTGATCGCCTACATAATAAGGCACGTTTTTTGGTGAACCGAAGAAATTGCTAAATAACTTCGGAAATAGGAAGTAAGCAGTTCAGTCAAGAACAATACACCAGAAACAACCAAATCACAATAAAATAATTTTTAAGGAAATTTTTATTTAAAATTTACAAAATTATTTGTGCGCATGAAACATTTAACTATTTGGCCGAATACCAAATATACTTCAAACCTAATAGTAACTATTTGGCTGAATACGGAATATTCGGCTGGCTGATTTACTCTTATATTCAGGTGTCAATCACTAAAGGGCAAAATTAACGGTCGCCACCGGCCACATGGCGACTAAATAAAAAAAGATGGCGATTAAAAATTATACATCGATCGCCACTAAAGTCGCCACTTTTTGTGATCATTAAAAGATTCTAAAAATCGAGCGACGATAGGCAATTGAAGCCTTGTGATTTTCAATCTTTTTCCATCCATGGCATAAACGTCAATGTTCATTTTAAACTTGCTTTATTATATTCTACAACCTATAAAGAAGTAGAATTGTTTAATATATCTCACTCATATAATTTTTGGACCCCCCCCCCCTTCCCTCCCCCTAACGATCTGTGATCACACAGCTTATAGAAAGCTTTATAATCTCTAATCATTCTCCATTTGCTGCAAAAATATAAATATCTATTTTAAACTTACTTTATTAGATTCTAGAATCTGTAAAGAAGTAGAATTGTTTAATATCTCTTACTCATAATTCTTGTAATTCCCCCCCCCCCCCCCCCCTCCAATGATTGGCAATTACATGCTCCACTGAAACCTTGTGATTTACAATCTCTCTCCATCCATAACATAAATGTAAATATTCATTTTAAACTTTCTTGATTAGATTCTAGAACCTATAAAGAAGTATATAGATGTATCCCCCCCTTTCCCCCCCACCACCACACACACATGTGCGCTCCATTTCAACTAGCATTTAATGATCAAATGTCCTGCAAAGCACAATCTTTTTCCATTATTATCTCCATAGTATTTAATGTATATTTAACCCATTTAAGATATTTGACAAATGTGTGTATCAAAATTTGATTTGGCTTAAATGTGTATTTTTCAAAAAAAATTGTATTTGCTTTCTTTTGAGTAGAAATCTTCCTTTTTCCTTCCGGTTTTAAAGCAGAAATCTCCCTATTTTTAAAGCTACAAATTTGGCAGCTAAGTAAATTATTTTTAATGAAGCAGCTAAGTTTCCATATCTATACTTTTTACGAGGAAATATTTTAACTCTATTGAAATAAAATCATTTTAAAAAGTGTGTCTTTAAAAATAAGAAAAAATAATAAAACTGCTAAATATATTTACACATGACCATGTAAAAGTTGTGATGATGATGAATCAGCTGATTCATTTACTAGAAAATATCAATGTGAACTGTGAATGATAACAGCTTATTTCACTCAAATAAATTGAAAAAAAAAAAAGTACTACTGAATTATCTGAAAGATAAAAACTTTTGCTGTTATTATTACAGCCCTAAGCAGATTTTAATTTAGGATGTGCAATTTAGGATTTTTAAAAAGAGCGTAATTACAAATAACAATTTCAGTGTCCCTGTGTTAACCCTTTCAGGGGCGGTGGCTAGAGGGTCTATCCACCTACTTAAGAAATTTTTCTCTGGGTGTGCAGTGGCTACTTTTTCTATCCACCTTTATGAAAAGTTAATGTGTACTTCTAAAATTGAAATAGAGACGGCAGCAATACAGTAACTTTAAGCAGGATGTGCCTGTGACTTCTTTAAATGGACAAGTTGCGGGAAAAATTTTTGAAGTTTCTTTTATATATTTTTATGAAAAATAATTTTTTAATCAAAAGTATTTGGTAGTGTAAATATACTGTAATGCACCTTTTAAATACAACAGATTTACATATTATCTTAGATCATTAATTTTAGTTTGATTTTTAGGAGCATCTTTTAGGTGGATAGACCCTCTAGCCACCGCGCACATACGTCAGGGGAGATACCATAAGACAGGTTCTGCTGGGGAAATGAATCTCAATTTATTTTCCTTTGAGATAAACAAAGAGGGTCTTCTGGGGTTAGTGAACTGTGATAAATATAAACAGTAAGGGATAGCAGAATGTAAATACAGATGTAAACAAGCGTGGGAGGGTTCTTACAAAAAAGCTATTCAGTATTTCTGTTTACAGTGTAGAAAGAGGCTGCTTTTTTCTATTGCTCTTATATCGTGATTTTTAAAAATAAATTTTTATTTTCACAGCTTTTAAATTTAGTTAATTTCTCTAAATAATCTTAAATTAAATGTATATATCTTAATTTTTATCACAATAATGCCTATAAAAGGCTTATCTTTGGATGAAGCTATTGCTCTGTTTGAAGAGCTACTCTCAGATGATGATTCTGCAGTATCTGGATCAGGCACAAACAAATTTTAAAGAACATTAATATTTTTAAAGTTTTCATATTTCTGTGTATGCAATTTGTGAATTGATTATTTCATTACAATATGAAGGTAAGAAATTATGTCTTTTAGTTTATGTACTGAGTCAATTTCAAAATTTATTGCACTTACAATATAATTGAATAACTATAATTTTTATTCCTTAAATAGTGAATAATTTTTTCTTATTACTAATGCATAGAGGTTTCTAAATAAATTTTAAACAGCCCATATATGTGTGTGTGTATATATAATAAATCATTAAAAAAGGATAAAGAAGCATTATAATTTAAGTAATAATTAATTATTGT
>CAWVNO010001811.1:0-61621 GCA_963930645.1 Salticus scenicus
CTCCTGGCCAAATGGTTTAACTTTGGCAGGTCCCTGCTGGTCTGTTATGAAACTAGAATATCTTTTGCACATTCTGGAAGTGATTGCGATCGCAAAGCTCTATTAGCTGCTGTGGAATCGACTTTTAAAAATGAGAGGGCGTAAAATTCGACAAAAAAATTTGGCGACGAAATCGAGCACATGCCTTCAAAAAAGGGCTCTCCTGGCCAAATGGTTTAACTTTGGCAGGTCCCTCGTGCTTTATCATGAAAGTAGACTTCGTGGGGCAGATTCTGGAAGTGATTGCGATCGCAAAGCTCTATTAGTTGCTTTGGAATCGGCTTTTGAAAAAAATTCTGCGAAAATCGCAAAAATTTTGGGTATCGAAATCTGGCAAAAGTCTGCATAAAAGGGCTCTCCTGGCCAAATGGTTTAACTTTGGCAGGTCCCTGCTGGTCTGTTATGAAACTAGAATATCTTTTGCACATTCTGGAAGTGATTGCGATCGCAAAGCTCTATTAGCTGCTGTGGAATCGACTTTTAAAAATGAGAGGGCGTAAAATTCGACAAAAAAATTTGGCGACGAAATCGAGCACATGCCTTCAAAAAAGGGCTCTCCTGGCCAAATGGTTTAACTTTGGCAGGTCCCTCGTGCTTTATCATGAAAGTAGACTTCGTGGGGCAGATTCTGGAAGTGATTGCGATCGCAAAGCTCTATTAGTTGCTTTGGAATCGGCTTTTGAAAAAAATTCTGCGAAAATCGCAAAAATTTTGGGTATCGAAATCTGGCAAAAGTCTGCATAAAAGGGCTCTCCTGGCCAAATGGTTTAACTTTGGCAGGTCCCTGCTGGTCTGTTATGAAACTAGAATATCTTTTGCACATTCTGGAAGTGATTGCGATCGCAAAGCTCTATTAGCTGCTGTGGAATCGACTTTTAAAAATGAGAGGGCGTAAAATTCGACAAAAAAATTTGGCGACGAAATCGAGCACATGCCTTCAAAAAAGGGCTCTCCTGGCCAAATGGTTTAACTTTGGCAGGTCCCTCGTGCTTTATCATGAAAGTAGACTTCGTGGGGCAGATTCTGGAAGTGATTGCGATCGCAAAGCTCTATTAGTTGCTTTGGAATCGGCTTTTGAAAAAAATTCTGCGAAAATCGCAAAAATTTTGGGTATCGAAATCTGGCAAAAGTCTGCATAAAAGGGCTCTCCTGGCCAAATGGTTTAACTTTGGCAGGTCCCTGCTGGTCTGTTATGAAACTAGAATATCTTTTGCACATTCTGGAAGTGATTGCGATCGCAAAGCTCTATTAGCTGCTGTGGAATCGACTTTTAAAAATGAGAGGGCGTAAAATTCGACAAAAAAATTTGGCGACGAAATCGAGCACATGCCTTCAAAAAAGGGCTCTCCTGGCCAAATGGTTTAACTTTGGCAGGTCCCTCGTGCTTTATCATGAAAGTAGACTTCGTGGGGCAGATTCTGGAAGTGATTGCGATCGCAAAGCTCTATTAGTTGCTTTGGAATCGGCTTTTGAAAAAAATTCTGCGAAAATCGCAAAAATTTTGGGTATCGAAATCTGGCAAAAGTCTGCATAAAAGGGCTCTCCTGGCCAAATGGTTTAACTTTGGCAGGTCCCTGCTGGTCTGTTATGAAACTAGAATATCTTTTGCACATTCTGGAAGTGATTGCGATCGCAAAGCTCTATTAGCTGCTGTGGAATCGACTTTTAAAAATGAGAGGGCGTAAAATTCGACAAAAAAATTTGGCGACGAAATCGAGCACATGCCTTCAAAAAAGGGCTCTCCTGGCCAAATGGTTTAACTTTGGCAGGTCCCTCGTGCTTTATCATGAAAGTAGACTTCGTGGGGCAGATTCTGGAAGTGATTGCGATCGCAAAGCTCTATTAGTTGCTTTGGAATCGGCTTTTGAAAAAAATTCTGCGAAAATCGCAAAAATTTTGGGTATCGAAATCTGGCAAAAGTCTGCATAAAAGGGCTCTCCTGGCCAAATGGTTTAACTTTGGCAGGTCCCTGCTGGTCTGTTATGAAACTAGAATATCTTTTGCACATTCTGGAAGTGATTGCGATCGCAAAGCTCTATTAGCTGCTGTGGAATCGACTTTTAAAAATGAGAGGGCGTAAAATTCGACAAAAAAATTTGGCGACGAAATCGAGCACATGCCTTCAAAAAAGGGCTCTCCTGGCCAAATGGTTTAACTTTGGCAGGTCCCTCGTGCTTTATCATGAAAGTAGACTTCGTGGGGCAGATTCTGGAAGTGATTGCGATCGCAAAGCTCTATTAGTTGCTTTGGAATCGGCTTTTGAAAAAAATTCTGCGAAAATCGCAAAAATTTTGGGTATCGAAATCTGGCAAAAGTCTGCATAAAAGGGCTCTCCTGGCCAAATGGTTTAACTTTGGCAGGTCCCTGCTGGTCTGTTATGAAACTAGAATATCTTTTGCACATTCTGGAAGTGATTGCGATCGCAAAGCTCTATTAGCTGCTGTGGAATCGACTTTTAAAAATGAGAGGGCGTAAAATTCGACAAAAAAATTTGGCGACGAAATCGAGCACATGCCTTCAAAAAAGGGCTCTCCTGGCCAAATGGTTTAACTTTGGCAGGTCCCTCGTGCTTTATCATGAAAGTAGACTTCGTGGGGCAGATTCTGGAAGTGATTGCGATCGCAAAGCTCTATTAGTTGCTTTGGAATCGGCTTTTGAAAAAAATTCTGCGAAAATCGCAAAAATTTTGGGTATCGAAATCTGGCAAAAGTCTGCATAAAAGGGCTCTCCTGGCCAAATGGTTTAACTTTGGCAGGTCCCTGCTGGTCTGTTATGAAACTAGAATATCTTTTGCACATTCTGGAAGTGATTGCGATCGCAAAGCTCTATTAGCTGCTGTGGAATCGACTTTTAAAAATGAGAGGGCGTAAAATTCGACAAAAAAATTTGGCGACGAAATCGAGCACATGCCTTCAAAAAAGGGCTCTCCTGGCCAAATGGTTTAACTTTGGCAGGTCCCTCGTGCTTTATCATGAAAGTAGACTTCGTGGGGCAGATTCTGGAAGTGATTGCGATCGCAAAGCTCTATTAGTTGCTTTGGAATCGGCTTTTGAAAAAAATTCTGCGAAAATCGCAAAAATTTTGGGTATCGAAATCTGGCAAAAGTCTGCATAAAAGGGCTCTCCTGGCCAAATGGTTTAACTTTGGCAGGTCCCTGCTGGTCTGTTATGAAACTAGAATATCTTTTGCACATTCTGGAAGTGATTGCGATCGCAAAGCTCTATTAGCTGCTGTGGAATCGACTTTTAAAAATGAGAGGGCGTAAAATTCGACAAAAAAATTTGGCGACGAAATCGAGCACATGCCTTCAAAAAAGGGCTCTCCTGGCCAAATGGTTTAACTTTGGCAGGTCCCTCGTGCTTTATCATGAAAGTAGACTTCGTGGGGCAGATTCTGGAAGTGATTGCGATCGCAAAGCTCTATTAGTTGCTTTGGAATCGGCTTTTGAAAAAAATTCTGCGAAAATCGCAAAAATTTTGGGTATCGAAATCTGGCAAAAGTCTGCATAAAAGGGCTCTCCTGGCCAAATGGTTTAACTTTGGCAGGTCCCTGCTGGTCTGTTATGAAACTAGAATATCTTTTGCACATTCTGGAAGTGATTGCGATCGCAAAGCTCTATTAGCTGCTGTGGAATCGACTTTTAAAAATGAGAGGGCGTAAAATTCGACAAAAAAATTTGGCGACGAAATCGAGCACATGCCTTCAAAAAAGGGCTCTCCTGGCCAAATGGTTTAACTTTGGCAGGTCCCTCGTGCTTTATCATGAAAGTAGACTTCGTGGGGCAGATTCTGGAAGTGATTGCGATCGCAAAGCTCTATTAGTTGCTTTGGAATCGGCTTTTGAAAAAAATTCTGCGAAAATCGCAAAAATTTTGGGTATCGAAATCTGGCAAAAGTCTGCATAAAAGGGCTCTCCTGGCCAAATGGTTTAACTTTGGCAGGTCCCTGCTGGTCTGTTATGAAACTAGAATATCTTTTGCACATTCTGGAAGTGATTGCGATCGCAAAGCTCTATTAGCTGCTGTGGAATCGACTTTTAAAAATGAGAGGGCGTAAAATTCGACAAAAAAATTTGGCGACGAAATCGAGCACATGCCTTCAAAAAAGGGCTCTCCTGGCCAAATGGTTTAACTTTGGCAGGTCCCTCGTGCTTTATCATGAAAGTAGACTTCGTGGGGCAGATTCTGGAAGTGATTGCGATCGCAAAGCTCTATTAGTTGCTTTGGAATCGGCTTTTGAAAAAAATTCTGCGAAAATCGCAAAAATTTTGGGTATCGAAATCTGGCAAAAGTCTGCATAAAAGGGCTCTCCTGGCCAAATGGTTTAACTTTGGCAGGTCCCTGCTGGTCTGTTATGAAACTAGAATATCTTTTGCACATTCTGGAAGTGATTGCGATCGCAAAGCTCTATTAGCTGCTGTGGAATCGACTTTTAAAAATGAGAGGGCGTAAAATTCGACAAAAAAATTTGGCGACGAAATCGAGCACATGCCTTCAAAAAAGGGCTCTCCTGGCCAAATGGTTTAACTTTGGCAGGTCCCTCGTGCTTTATCATGAAAGTAGACTTCGTGGGGCAGATTCTGGAAGTGATTGCGATCGCAAAGCTCTATTAGTTGCTTTGGAATCGGCTTTTGAAAAAAATTCTGCGAAAATCGCAAAAATTTTGGGTATCGAAATCTGGCAAAAGTCTGCATAAAAGGGCTCTCCTGGCCAAATGGTTTAACTTTGGCAGGTCCCTGCTGGTCTGTTATGAAACTAGAATATCTTTTGCACATTCTGGAAGTGATTGCGATCGCAAAGCTCTATTAGCTGCTGTGGAATCGACTTTTAAAAATGAGAGGGCGTAAAATTCGACAAAAAAATTTGGCGACGAAATCGAGCACATGCCTTCAAAAAAGGGCTCTCCTGGCCAAATGGTTTAACTTTGGCAGGTCCCTCGTGCTTTATCATGAAAGTAGACTTCGTGGGGCAGATTCTGGAAGTGATTGCGATCGCAAAGCTCTATTAGTTGCTTTGGAATCGGCTTTTGAAAAAAATTCTGCGAAAATCGCAAAAATTTTGGGTATCGAAATCTGGCAAAAGTCTGCATAAAAGGGCTCTCCTGGCCAAATGGTTTAACTTTGGCAGGTCCCTGCTGGTCTGTTATGAAACTAGAATATCTTTTGCACATTCTGGAAGTGATTGCGATCGCAAAGCTCTATTAGCTGCTGTGGAATCGACTTTTAAAAATGAGAGGGCGTAAAATTCGACAAAAAAATTTGGCGACGAAATCGAGCACATGCCTTCAAAAAAGGGCTCTCCTGGCCAAATGGTTTAACTTTGGCAGGTCCCTCGTGCTTTATCATGAAAGTAGACTTCGTGGGGCAGATTCTGGAAGTGATTGCGATCGCAAAGCTCTATTAGTTGCTTTGGAATCGGCTTTTGAAAAAAATTCTGCGAAAATCGCAAAAATTTTGGGTATCGAAATCTGGCAAAAGTCTGCATAAAAGGGCTCTCCTGGCCAAATGGTTTAACTTTGGCAGGTCCCTGCTGGTCTGTTATGAAACTAGAATATCTTTTGCACATTCTGGAAGTGATTGCGATCGCAAAGCTCTATTAGCTGCTGTGGAATCGACTTTTAAAAATGAGAGGGCGTAAAATTCGACAAAAAAATTTGGCGACGAAATCGAGCACATGCCTTCAAAAAAGGGCTCTCCTGGCCAAATGGTTTAACTTTGGCAGGTCCCTCGTGCTTTATCATGAAAGTAGACTTCGTGGGGCAGATTCTGGAAGTGATTGCGATCGCAAAGCTCTATTAGTTGCTTTGGAATCGGCTTTTGAAAAAAATTCTGCGAAAATCGCAAAAATTTTGGGTATCGAAATCTGGCAAAAGTCTGCATAAAAGGGCTCTCCTGGCCAAATGGTTTAACTTTGGCAGGTCCCTGCTGGTCTGTTATGAAACTAGAATATCTTTTGCACATTCTGGAAGTGATTGCGATCGCAAAGCTCTATTAGCTGCTGTGGAATCGACTTTTAAAAATGAGAGGGCGTAAAATTCGACAAAAAAATTTGGCGACGAAATCGAGCACATGCCTTCAAAAAAGGGCTCTCCTGGCCAAATGGTTTAACTTTGGCAGGTCCCTCGTGCTTTATCATGAAAGTAGACTTCGTGGGGCAGATTCTGGAAGTGATTGCGATCGCAAAGCTCTATTAGTTGCTTTGGAATCGGCTTTTGAAAAAAATTCTGCGAAAATCGCAAAAATTTTGGGTATCGAAATCTGGCAAAAGTCTGCATAAAAGGGCTCTCCTGGCCAAATGGTTTAACTTTGGCAGGTCCCTGCTGGTCTGTTATGAAACTAGAATATCTTTTGCACATTCTGGAAGTGATTGCGATCGCAAAGCTCTATTAGCTGCTGTGGAATCGACTTTTAAAAATGAGAGGGCGTAAAATTCGACAAAAAAATTTGGCGACGAAATCGAGCACATGCCTTCAAAAAAGGGCTCTCCTGGCCAAATGGTTTAACTTTGGCAGGTCCCTCGTGCTTTATCATGAAAGTAGACTTCGTGGGGCAGATTCTGGAAGTGATTGCGATCGCAAAGCTCTATTAGTTGCTTTGGAATCGGCTTTTGAAAAAAATTCTGCGAAAATCGCAAAAATTTTGGGTATCGAAATCTGGCAAAAGTCTGCATAAAAGGGCTCTCCTGGCCAAATGGTTTAACTTTGGCAGGTCCCTGCTGGTCTGTTATGAAACTAGAATATCTTTTGCACATTCTGGAAGTGATTGCGATCGCAAAGCTCTATTAGCTGCTGTGGAATCGACTTTTAAAAATGAGAGGGCGTAAAATTCGACAAAAAAATTTGGCGACGAAATCGAGCACATGCCTTCAAAAAAGGGCTCTCCTGGCCAAATGGTTTAACTTTGGCAGGTCCCTCGTGCTTTATCATGAAAGTAGACTTCGTGGGGCAGATTCTGGAAGTGATTGCGATCGCAAAGCTCTATTAGTTGCTTTGGAATCGGCTTTTGAAAAAAATTCTGCGAAAATCGCAAAAATTTTGGGTATCGAAATCTGGCAAAAGTCTGCATAAAAGGGCTCTCCTGGCCAAATGGTTTAACTTTGGCAGGTCCCTGCTGGTCTGTTATGAAACTAGAATATCTTTTGCACATTCTGGAAGTGATTGCGATCGCAAAGCTCTATTAGCTGCTGTGGAATCGACTTTTAAAAATGAGAGGGCGTAAAATTCGACAAAAAAATTTGGCGACGAAATCGAGCACATGCCTTCAAAAAAGGGCTCTCCTGGCCAAATGGTTTAACTTTGGCAGGTCCCTCGTGCTTTATCATGAAAGTAGACTTCGTGGGGCAGATTCTGGAAGTGATTGCGATCGCAAAGCTCTATTAGTTGCTTTGGAATCGGCTTTTGAAAAAAATTCTGCGAAAATCGCAAAAATTTTGGGTATCGAAATCTGGCAAAAGTCTGCATAAAAGGGCTCTCCTGGCCAAATGGTTTAACTTTGGCAGGTCCCTGCTGGTCTGTTATGAAACTAGAATATCTTTTGCACATTCTGGAAGTGATTGCGATCGCAAAGCTCTATTAGCTGCTGTGGAATCGACTTTTAAAAATGAGAGGGCGTAAAATTCGACAAAAAAATTTGGCGACGAAATCGAGCACATGCCTTCAAAAAAGGGCTCTCCTGGCCAAATGGTTTAACTTTGGCAGGTCCCTCGTGCTTTATCATGAAAGTAGACTTCGTGGGGCAGATTCTGGAAGTGATTGCGATCGCAAAGCTCTATTAGTTGCTTTGGAATCGGCTTTTGAAAAAAATTCTGCGAAAATCGCAAAAATTTTGGGTATCGAAATCTGGCAAAAGTCTGCATAAAAGGGCTCTCCTGGCCAAATGGTTTAACTTTGGCAGGTCCCTGCTGGTCTGTTATGAAACTAGAATATCTTTTGCACATTCTGGAAGTGATTGCGATCGCAAAGCTCTATTAGCTGCTGTGGAATCGACTTTTAAAAATGAGAGGGCGTAAAATTCGACAAAAAAATTTGGCGACGAAATCGAGCACATGCCTTCAAAAAAGGGCTCTCCTGGCCAAATGGTTTAACTTTGGCAGGTCCCTCGTGCTTTATCATGAAAGTAGACTTCGTGGGGCAGATTCTGGAAGTGATTGCGATCGCAAAGCTCTATTAGTTGCTTTGGAATCGGCTTTTGAAAAAAATTCTGCGAAAATCGCAAAAATTTTGGGTATCGAAATCTGGCAAAAGTCTGCATAAAAGGGCTCTCCTGGCCAAATGGTTTAACTTTGGCAGGTCCCTGCTGGTCTGTTATGAAACTAGAATATCTTTTGCACATTCTGGAAGTGATTGCGATCGCAAAGCTCTATTAGCTGCTGTGGAATCGACTTTTAAAAATGAGAGGGCGTAAAATTCGACAAAAAAATTTGGCGACGAAATCGAGCACATGCCTTCAAAAAAGGGCTCTCCTGGCCAAATGGTTTAACTTTGGCAGGTCCCTCGTGCTTTATCATGAAAGTAGACTTCGTGGGGCAGATTCTGGAAGTGATTGCGATCGCAAAGCTCTATTAGTTGCTTTGGAATCGGCTTTTGAAAAAAATTCTGCGAAAATCGCAAAAATTTTGGGTATCGAAATCTGGCAAAAGTCTGCATAAAAGGGCTCTCCTGGCCAAATGGTTTAACTTTGGCAGGTCCCTGCTGGTCTGTTATGAAACTAGAATATCTTTTGCACATTCTGGAAGTGATTGCGATCGCAAAGCTCTATTAGCTGCTGTGGAATCGACTTTTAAAAATGAGAGGGCGTAAAATTCGACAAAAAAATTTGGCGACGAAATCGAGCACATGCCTTCAAAAAAGGGCTCTCCTGGCCAAATGGTTTAACTTTGGCAGGTCCCTCGTGCTTTATCATGAAAGTAGACTTCGTGGGGCAGATTCTGGAAGTGATTGCGATCGCAAAGCTCTATTAGTTGCTTTGGAATCGGCTTTTGAAAAAAATTCTGCGAAAATCGCAAAAATTTTGGGTATCGAAATCTGGCAAAAGTCTGCATAAAAGGGCTCTCCTGGCCAAATGGTTTAACTTTGGCAGGTCCCTGCTGGTCTGTTATGAAACTAGAATATCTTTTGCACATTCTGGAAGTGATTGCGATCGCAAAGCTCTATTAGCTGCTGTGGAATCGACTTTTAAAAATGAGAGGGCGTAAAATTCGACAAAAAAATTTGGCGACGAAATCGAGCACATGCCTTCAAAAAAGGGCTCTCCTGGCCAAATGGTTTAACTTTGGCAGGTCCCTCGTGCTTTATCATGAAAGTAGACTTCGTGGGGCAGATTCTGGAAGTGATTGCGATCGCAAAGCTCTATTAGTTGCTTTGGAATCGGCTTTTGAAAAAAATTCTGCGAAAATCGCAAAAATTTTGGGTATCGAAATCTGGCAAAAGTCTGCATAAAAGGGCTCTCCTGGCCAAATGGTTTAACTTTGGCAGGTCCCTGCTGGTCTGTTATGAAACTAGAATATCTTTTGCACATTCTGGAAGTGATTGCGATCGCAAAGCTCTATTAGCTGCTGTGGAATCGACTTTTAAAAATGAGAGGGCGTAAAATTCGACAAAAAAATTTGGCGACGAAATCGAGCACATGCCTTCAAAAAAGGGCTCTCCTGGCCAAATGGTTTAACTTTGGCAGGTCCCTCGTGCTTTATCATGAAAGTAGACTTCGTGGGGCAGATTCTGGAAGTGATTGCGATCGCAAAGCTCTATTAGTTGCTTTGGAATCGGCTTTTGAAAAAAATTCTGCGAAAATCGCAAAAATTTTGGGTATCGAAATCTGGCAAAAGTCTGCATAAAAGGGCTCTCCTGGCCAAATGGTTTAACTTTGGCAGGTCCCTGCTGGTCTGTTATGAAACTAGAATATCTTTTGCACATTCTGGATGTGATTGCGATCGCAAAGCTCTATTAGCTGCTGTGGAATCGACTTTTAAAAATGAGAGGGCGTAAAATTCGACAAAAAAATTTGGCGACGAAATCGAGCACATGCCTTCAAAAAAGGGCTCTCCTGGCCAAATGGTTTAACTTTGGCAGGTCCCTCGTGCTTTATCATGAAAGTAGACTTCGTGGGGCAGATTCTGGAAGTGATTGCGATCGCAAAGCTCTATTAGTTGCTTTGGAATCGGCTTTTGAAAAAAATTCTGCGAAAATCGCAAAAATTTTGGGTATCGAAATCTGGCAAAAGTCTGCATAAAAGGGCTCTCCTGGCCAAATGGTTTAACTTTGGCAGGTCCCTGCTGGTCTGTTATGAAACTAGAATATCTTTTGCACATTCTGGAAGTGATTGCGATCGCAAAGCTCTATTAGCTGCTGTGGAATCGACTTTTAAAAATGAGAGGGCGTAAAATTCGACAAAAAAATTTGGCGACGAAATCGAGCACATGCCTTCAAAAAAGGGCTCTCCTGGCCAAATGGTTTAACTTTGGCAGGTCCCTCGTGCTTTATCATGAAAGTAGACTTCGTGGGGCAGATTCTGGAAGTGATTGCGATCGCAAAGCTCTATTAGTTGCTTTGGAATCGGCTTTTGAAAAAAATTCTGCGAAAATCGCAAAAATTTTGGGTATCGAAATCTGGCAAAAGTCTGCATAAAAGGGCTCTCCTGGCCAAATGGTTTAACTTTGGCAGGTCCCTGCTGGTCTGTTATGAAACTAGAATATCTTTTGCACATTCTGGAAGTGATTGCGATCGCAAAGCTCTATTAGCTGCTGTGGAATCGACTTTTAAAAATGAGAGGGCGTAAAATTCGACAAAAAAATTTGGCGACGAAATCGAGCACATGCCTTCAAAAAAGGGCTCTCCTGGCCAAATGGTTTAACTTTGGCAGGTCCCTCGTGCTTTATCATGAAAGTAGACTTCGTGGGGCAGATTCTGGAAGTGATTGCGATCGCAAAGCTCTATTAGTTGCTTTGGAATCGGCTTTTGAAAAAAATTCTGCGAAAATCGCAAAAATTTTGGGTATCGAAATCTGGCAAAAGTCTGCATAAAAGGGCTCTCCTGGCCAAATGGTTTAACTTTGGCAGGTCCCTGCTGGTCTGTTATGAAACTAGAATATCTTTTGCACATTCTGGAAGTGATTGCGATCGCAAAGCTCTATTAGCTGCTGTGGAATCGACTTTTAAAAATGAGAGGGCGTAAAATTCGACAAAAAAATTTGGCGACGAAATCGAGCACATGCCTTCAAAAAAGGGCTCTCCTGGCCAAATGGTTTAACTTTGGCAGGTCCCTCGTGCTTTATCATGAAAGTAGACTTCGTGGGGCAGATTCTGGAAGTGATTGCGATCGCAAAGCTCTATTAGTTGCTTTGGAATCGGCTTTTGAAAAAAATTCTGCGAAAATCGCAAAAATTTTGGGTATCGAAATCTGGCAAAAGTCTGCATAAAAGGGCTCTCCTGGCCAAATGGTTTAACTTTGGCAGGTCCCTGCTGGTCTGTTATGAAACTAGAATATCTTTTGCACATTCTGGAAGTGATTGCGATCGCAAAGCTCTATTAGCTGCTGTGGAATCGACTTTTAAAAATGAGAGGGCGTAAAATTCGACAAAAAAATTTGGCGACGAAATCGAGCACATGCCTTCAAAAAAGGGCTCTCCTGGCCAAATGGTTTAACTTTGGCAGGTCCCTCGTGCTTTATCATGAAAGTAGACTTCGTGGGGCAGATTCTGGAAGTGATTGCGATCGCAAAGCTCTATTAGTTGCTTTGGAATCGGCTTTTGAAAAAAATTCTGCGAAAATCGCAAAAATTTTGGGTATCGAAATCTGGCAAAAGTCTGCATAAAAGGGCTCTCCTGGCCAAATGGTTTAACTTTGGCAGGTCCCTGCTGGTCTGTTATGAAACTAGAATATCTTTTGCACATTCTGGAAGTGATTGCGATCGCAAAGCTCTATTAGCTGCTGTGGAATCGACTTTTAAAAATGAGAGGGCGTAAAATTCGACAAAAAAATTTGGCGACGAAATCGAGCACATGCCTTCAAAAAAGGGCTCTCCTGGCCAAATGGTTTAACTTTGGCAGGTCCCTCGTGCTTTATCATGAAAGTAGACTTCGTGGGGCAGATTCTGGAAGTGATTGCGATCGCAAAGCTCTATTAGTTGCTTTGGAATCGGCTTTTGAAAAAAATTCTGCGAAAATCGCAAAAATTTTGGGTATCGAAATCTGGCAAAAGTCTGCATAAAAGGGCTCTCCTGGCCAAATGGTTTAACTTTGGCAGGTCCCTGCTGGTCTGTTATGAAACTAGAATATCTTTTGCACATTCTGGAAGTGATTGCGATCGCAAAGCTCTATTAGCTGCTGTGGAATCGACTTTTAAAAATGAGAGGGCGTAAAATTCGACAAAAAAATTTGGCGACGAAATCGAGCACATGCCTTCAAAAAAGGGCTCTCCTGGCCAAATGGTTTAACTTTGGCAGGTCCCTCGTGCTTTATCATGAAAGTAGACTTCGTGGGGCAGATTCTGGAAGTGATTGCGATCGCAAAGCTCTATTAGTTGCTTTGGAATCGGCTTTTGAAAAAAATTCTGCGAAAATCGCAAAAATTTTGGGTATCGAAATCTGGCAAAAGTCTGCATAAAAGGGCTCTCCTGGCCAAATGGTTTAACTTTGGCAGGTCCCTGCTGGTCTGTTATGAAACTAGAATATCTTTTGCACATTCTGGAAGTGATTGCGATCGCAAAGCTCTATTAGCTGCTGTGGAATCGACTTTTAAAAATGAGAGGGCGTAAAATTCGACAAAAAAATTTGGCGACGAAATCGAGCACATGCCTTCAAAAAAGGGCTCTCCTGGCCAAATGGTTTAACTTTGGCAGGTCCCTCGTGCTTTATCATGAAAGTAGACTTCGTGGGGCAGATTCTGGAAGTGATTGCGATCGCAAAGCTCTATTAGTTGCTTTGGAATCGGCTTTTGAAAAAAATTCTGCGAAAATCGCAAAAATTTTGGGTATCGAAATCTGGCAAAAGTCTGCATAAAAGGGCTCTCCTGGCCAAATGGTTTAACTTTGGCAGGTCCCTGCTGGTCTGTTATGAAACTAGAATATCTTTTGCACATTCTGGAAGTGATTGCGATCGCAAAGCTCTATTAGCTGCTGTGGAATCGACTTTTAAAAATGAGAGGGCGTAAAATTCGACAAAAAAATTTGGCGACGAAATCGAGCACATGCCTTCAAAAAAGGGCTCTCCTGGCCAAATGGTTTAACTTTGGCAGGTCCCTCGTGCTTTATCATGAAAGTAGACTTCGTGGGGCAGATTCTGGAAGTGATTGCGATCGCAAAGCTCTATTAGTTGCTTTGGAATCGGCTTTTGAAAAAAATTCTGCGAAAATCGCAAAAATTTTGGGTATCGAAATCTGGCAAAAGTCTGCATAAAAGGGCTCTCCTGGCCAAATGGTTTAACTTTGGCAGGTCCCTGCTGGTCTGTTATGAAACTAGAATATCTTTTGCACATTCTGGAAGTGATTGCGATCGCAAAGCTCTATTAGCTGCTGTGGAATCGACTTTTAAAAATGAGAGGGCGTAAAATTCGACAAAAAAATTTGGCGACGAAATCGAGCACATGCCTTCAAAAAAGGGCTCTCCTGGCCAAATGGTTTAACTTTGGCAGGTCCCTCGTGCTTTATCATGAAAGTAGACTTCGTGGGGCAGATTCTGGAAGTGATTGCGATCGCAAAGCTCTATTAGTTGCTTTGGAATCGGCTTTTGAAAAAAATTCTGCGAAAATCGCAAAAATTTTGGGTATCGAAATCTGGCAAAAGTCTGCATAAAAGGGCTCTCCTGGCCAAATGGTTTAACTTTGGCAGGTCCCTGCTGGTCTGTTATGAAACTAGAATATCTTTTGCACATTCTGGAAGTGATTGCGATCGCAAAGCTCTATTAGCTGCTGTGGAATCGACTTTTAAAAATGAGAGGGCGTAAAATTCGACAAAAAAATTTGGCGACGAAATCGAGCACATGCCTTCAAAAAAGGGCTCTCCTGGCCAAATGGTTTAACTTTGGCAGGTCCCTCGTGCTTTATCATGAAAGTAGACTTCGTGGGGCAGATTCTGGAAGTGATTGCGATCGCAAAGCTCTATTAGTTGCTTTGGAATCGGCTTTTGAAAAAAATTCTGCGAAAATCGCAAAAATTTTGGGTATCGAAATCTGGCAAAAGTCTGCATAAAAGGGCTCTCCTGGCCAAATGGTTTAACTTTGGCAGGTCCCTGCTGGTCTGTTATGAAACTAGAATATCTTTTGCACATTCTGGAAGTGATTGCGATCGCAAAGCTCTATTAGCTGCTGTGGAATCGACTTTTAAAAATGAGAGGGCGTAAAATTCGACAAAAAAATTTGGCGACGAAATCGAGCACATGCCTTCAAAAAAGGGCTCTCCTGGCCAAATGGTTTAACTTTGGCAGGTCCCTCGTGCTTTATCATGAAAGTAGACTTCGTGGGGCAGATTCTGGAAGTGATTGCGATCGCAAAGCTCTATTAGTTGCTTTGGAATCGGCTTTTGAAAAAAATTCTGCGAAAATCGCAAAAATTTTGGGTATCGAAATCTGGCAAAAGTCTGCATAAAAGGGCTCTCCTGGCCAAATGGTTTAACTTTGGCAGGTCCCTGCTGGTCTGTTATGAAACTAGAATATCTTTTGCACATTCTGGAAGTGATTGCGATCGCAAAGCTCTATTAGCTGCTGTGGAATCGACTTTTAAAAATGAGAGGGCGTAAAATTCGACAAAAAAATTTGGCGACGAAATCGAGCACATGCCTTCAAAAAAGGGCTCTCCTGGCCAAATGGTTTAACTTTGGCAGGTCCCTCGTGCTTTATCATGAAAGTAGACTTCGTGGGGCAGATTCTGGAAGTGATTGCGATCGCAAAGCTCTATTAGTTGCTTTGGAATCGGCTTTTGAAAAAAATTCTGCGAAAATCGCAAAAATTTTGGGTATCGAAATCTGGCAAAAGTCTGCATAAAAGGGCTCTCCTGGCCAAATGGTTTAACTTTGGCAGGTCCCTGCTGGTCTGTTATGAAACTAGAATATCTTTTGCACATTCTGGAAGTGATTGCGATCGCAAAGCTCTATTAGCTGCTGTGGAATCGACTTTTAAAAATGAGAGGGCGTAAAATTCGACAAAAAAATTTGGCGACGAAATCGAGCACATGCCTTCAAAAAAGGGCTCTCCTGGCCAAATGGTTTAACTTTGGCAGGTCCCTCGTGCTTTATCATGAAAGTAGACTTCGTGGGGCAGATTCTGGAAGTGATTGCGATCGCAAAGCTCTATTAGTTGCTTTGGAATCGGCTTTTGAAAAAAATTCTGCGAAAATCGCAAAAATTTTGGGTATCGAAATCTGGCAAAAGTCTGCATAAAAGGGCTCTCCTGGCCAAATGGTTTAACTTTGGCAGGTCCCTGCTGGTCTGTTATGAAACTAGAATATCTTTTGCACATTCTGGAAGTGATTGCGATCGCAAAGCTCTATTAGCTGCTGTGGAATCGACTTTTAAAAATGAGAGGGCGTAAAATTCGACAAAAAAATTTGGCGACGAAATCGAGCACATGCCTTCAAAAAAGGGCTCTCCTGGCCAAATGGTTTAACTTTGGCAGGTCCCTCGTGCTTTATCATGAAAGTAGACTTCGTGGGGCAGATTCTGGAAGTGATTGCGATCGCAAAGCTCTATTAGTTGCTTTGGAATCGGCTTTTGAAAAAAATTCTGCGAAAATCGCAAAAATTTTGGGTATCGAAATCTGGCAAAAGTCTGCATAAAAGGGCTCTCCTGGCCAAATGGTTTAACTTTGGCAGGTCCCTGCTGGTCTGTTATGAAACTAGAATATCTTTTGCACATTCTGGAAGTGATTGCGATCGCAAAGCTCTATTAGCTGCTGTGGAATCGACTTTTAAAAATGAGAGGGCGTAAAATTCGACAAAAAAATTTGGCGACGAAATCGAGCACATGCCTTCAAAAAAGGGCTCTCCTGGCCAAATGGTTTAACTTTGGCAGGTCCCTCGTGCTTTATCATGAAAGTAGACTTCGTGGGGCAGATTCTGGAAGTGATTGCGATCGCAAAGCTCTATTAGTTGCTTTGGAATCGGCTTTTGAAAAAAATTCTGCGAAAATCGCAAAAATTTTGGGTATCGAAATCTGGCAAAAGTCTGCATAAAAGGGCTCTCCTGGCCAAATGGTTTAACTTTGGCAGGTCCCTGCTGGTCTGTTATGAAACTAGAATATCTTTTGCACATTCTGGAAGTGATTGCGATCGCAAAGCTCTATTAGCTGCTGTGGAATCGACTTTTAAAAATGAGAGGGCGTAAAATTCGACAAAAAAATTTGGCGACGAAATCGAGCACATGCCTTCAAAAAAGGGCTCTCCTGGCCAAATGGTTTAACTTTGGCAGGTCCCTCGTGCTTTATCATGAAAGTAGACTTCGTGGGGCAGATTCTGGAAGTGATTGCGATCGCAAAGCTCTATTAGTTGCTTTGGAATCGGCTTTTGAAAAAAATTCTGCGAAAATCGCAAAAATTTTGGGTATCGAAATCTGGCAAAAGTCTGCATAAAAGGGCTCTCCTGGCCAAATGGTTTAACTTTGGCAGGTCCCTGCTGGTCTGTTATGAAACTAGAATATCTTTTGCACATTCTGGAAGTGATTGCGATCGCAAAGCTCTATTAGCTGCTGTGGAATCGACTTTTAAAAATGAGAGGGCGTAAAATTCGACAAAAAAATTTGGCGACGAAATCGAGCACATGCCTTCAAAAAAGGGCTCTCCTGGCCAAATGGTTTAACTTTGGCAGGTCCCTCGTGCTTTATCATGAAAGTAGACTTCGTGGGGCAGATTCTGGAAGTGATTGCGATCGCAAAGCTCTATTAGTTGCTTTGGAATCGGCTTTTGAAAAAAATTCTGCGAAAATCGCAAAAATTTTGGGTATCGAAATCTGGCAAAAGTCTGCATAAAAGGGCTCTCCTGGCCAAATGGTTTAACTTTGGCAGGTCCCTGCTGGTCTGTTATGAAACTAGAATATCTTTTGCACATTCTGGAAGTGATTGCGATCGCAAAGCTCTATTAGCTGCTGTGGAATCGACTTTTAAAAATGAGAGGGCGTAAAATTCGACAAAAAAATTTGGCGACGAAATCGAGCACATGCCTTCAAAAAAGGGCTCTCCTGGCCAAATGGTTTAACTTTGGCAGGTCCCTCGTGCTTTATCATGAAAGTAGACTTCGTGGGGCAGATTCTGGAAGTGATTGCGATCGCAAAGCTCTATTAGTTGCTTTGGAATCGGCTTTTGAAAAAAATTCTGCGAAAATCGCAAAAATTTTGGGTATCGAAATCTGGCAAAAGTCTGCATAAAAGGGCTCTCCTGGCCAAATGGTTTAACTTTGGCAGGTCCCTGCTGGTCTGTTATGAAACTAGAATATCTTTTGCACATTCTGGAAGTGATTGCGATCGCAAAGCTCTATTAGCTGCTGTGGAATCGACTTTTAAAAATGAGAGGGCGTAAAATTCGACAAAAAAATTTGGCGACGAAATCGAGCACATGCCTTCAAAAAAGGGCTCTCCTGGCCAAATGGTTTAACTTTGGCAGGTCCCTCGTGCTTTATCATGAAAGTAGACTTCGTGGGGCAGATTCTGGAAGTGATTGCGATCGCAAAGCTCTATTAGTTGCTTTGGAATCGGCTTTTGAAAAAAATTCTGCGAAAATCGCAAAAATTTTGGGTATCGAAATCTGGCAAAAGTCTGCATAAAAGGGCTCTCCTGGCCAAATGGTTTAACTTTGGCAGGTCCCTGCTGGTCTGTTATGAAACTAGAATATCTTTTGCACATTCTGGAAGTGATTGCGATCGCAAAGCTCTATTAGCTGCTGTGGAATCGACTTTTAAAAATGAGAGGGCGTAAAATTCGACAAAAAAATTTGGCGACGAAATCGAGCACATGCCTTCAAAAAAGGGCTCTCCTGGCCAAATGGTTTAACTTTGGCAGGTCCCTCGTGCTTTATCATGAAAGTAGACTTCGTGGGGCAGATTCTGGAAGTGATTGCGATCGCAAAGCTCTATTAGTTGCTTTGGAATCGGCTTTTGAAAAAAATTCTGCGAAAATCGCAAAAATTTTGGGTATCGAAATCTGGCAAAAGTCTGCATAAAAGGGCTCTCCTGGCCAAATGGTTTAACTTTGGCAGGTCCCTGCTGGTCTGTTATGAAACTAGAATATCTTTTGCACATTCTGGAAGTGATTGCGATCGCAAAGCTCTATTAGCTGCTGTGGAATCGACTTTTAAAAATGAGAGGGCGTAAAATTCGACAAAAAAATTTGGCGACGAAATCGAGCACATGCCTTCAAAAAAGGGCTCTCCTGGCCAAATGGTTTAACTTTGGCAGGTCCCTCGTGCTTTATCATGAAAGTAGACTTCGTGGGGCAGATTCTGGAAGTGATTGCGATCGCAAAGCTCTATTAGTTGCTTTGGAATCGGCTTTTGAAAAAAATTCTGCGAAAATCGCAAAAATTTTGGGTATCGAAATCTGGCAAAAGTCTGCATAAAAGGGCTCTCCTGGCCAAATGGTTTAACTTTGGCAGGTCCCTGCTGGTCTGTTATGAAACTAGAATATCTTTTGCACATTCTGGAAGTGATTGCGATCGCAAAGCTCTATTAGCTGCTGTGGAATCGACTTTTAAAAATGAGAGGGCGTAAAATTCGACAAAAAAATTTGGCGACGAAATCGAGCACATGCCTTCAAAAAAGGGCTCTCCTGGCCAAATGGTTTAACTTTGGCAGGTCCCTCGTGCTTTATCATGAAAGTAGACTTCGTGGGGCAGATTCTGGAAGTGATTGCGATCGCAAAGCTCTATTAGTTGCTTTGGAATCGGCTTTTGAAAAAAATTCTGCGAAAATCGCAAAAATTTTGGGTATCGAAATCTGGCAAAAGTCTGCATAAAAGGGCTCTCCTGGCCAAATGGTTTAACTTTGGCAGGTCCCTGCTGGTCTGTTATGAAACTAGAATATCTTTTGCACATTCTGGAAGTGATTGCGATCGCAAAGCTCTATTAGCTGCTGTGGAATCGACTTTTAAAAATGAGAGGGCGTAAAATTCGACAAAAAAATTTGGCGACGAAATCGAGCACATGCCTTCAAAAAAGGGCTCTCCTGGCCAAATGGTTTAACTTTGGCAGGTCCCTCGTGCTTTATCATGAAAGTAGACTTCGTGGGGCAGATTCTGGAAGTGATTGCGATCGCAAAGCTCTATTAGTTGCTTTGGAATCGGCTTTTGAAAAAAATTCTGCGAAAATCGCAAAAATTTTGGGTATCGAAATCTGGCAAAAGTCTGCATAAAAGGGCTCTCCTGGCCAAATGGTTTAACTTTGGCAGGTCCCTGCTGGTCTGTTATGAAACTAGAATATCTTTTGCACATTCTGGAAGTGATTGCGATCGCAAAGCTCTATTAGCTGCTGTGGAATCGACTTTTAAAAATGAGAGGGCGTAAAATTCGACAAAAAAATTTGGCGACGAAATCGAGCACATGCCTTCAAAAAAGGGCTCTCCTGGCCAAATGGTTTAACTTTGGCAGGTCCCTCGTGCTTTATCATGAAAGTAGACTTCGTGGGGCAGATTCTGGAAGTGATTGCGATCGCAAAGCTCTATTAGTTGCTTTGGAATCGGCTTTTGAAAAAAATTCTGCGAAAATCGCAAAAATTTTGGGTATCGAAATCTGGCAAAAGTCTGCATAAAAGGGCTCTCCTGGCCAAATGGTTTAACTTTGGCAGGTCCCTGCTGGTCTGTTATGAAACTAGAATATCTTTTGCACATTCTGGAAGTGATTGCGATCGCAAAGCTCTATTAGCTGCTGTGGAATCGACTTTTAAAAATGAGAGGGCGTAAAATTCGACAAAAAAATTTGGCGACGAAATCGAGCACATGCCTTCAAAAAAGGGCTCTCCTGGCCAAATGGTTTAACTTTGGCAGGTCCCTCGTGCTTTATCATGAAAGTAGACTTCGTGGGGCAGATTCTGGAAGTGATTGCGATCGCAAAGCTCTATTAGTTGCTTTGGAATCGGCTTTTGAAAAAAATTCTGCGAAAATCGCAAAAATTTTGGGTATCGAAATCTGGCAAAAGTCTGCATAAAAGGGCTCTCCTGGCCAAATGGTTTAACTTTGGCAGGTCCCTGCTGGTCTGTTATGAAACTAGAATATCTTTTGCACATTCTGGAAGTGATTGCGATCGCAAAGCTCTATTAGCTGCTGTGGAATCGACTTTTAAAAATGAGAGGGCGTAAAATTCGACAAAAAAATTTGGCGACGAAATCGAGCACATGCCTTCAAAAAAGGGCTCTCCTGGCCAAATGGTTTAACTTTGGCAGGTCCCTCGTGCTTTATCATGAAAGTAGACTTCGTGGGGCAGATTCTGGAAGTGATTGCGATCGCAAAGCTCTATTAGTTGCTTTGGAATCGGCTTTTGAAAAAAATTCTGCGAAAATCGCAAAAATTTTGGGTATCGAAATCTGGCAAAAGTCTGCATAAAAGGGCTCTCCTGGCCAAATGGTTTAACTTTGGCAGGTCCCTGCTGGTCTGTTATGAAACTAGAATATCTTTTGCACATTCTGGAAGTGATTGCGATCGCAAAGCTCTATTAGCTGCTGTGGAATCGACTTTTAAAAATGAGAGGGCGTAAAATTCGACAAAAAAATTTGGCGACGAAATCGAGCACATGCCTTCAAAAAAGGGCTCTCCTGGCCAAATGGTTTAACTTTGGCAGGTCCCTCGTGCTTTATCATGAAAGTAGACTTCGTGGGGCAGATTCTGGAAGTGATTGCGATCGCAAAGCTCTATTAGTTGCTTTGGAATCGGCTTTTGAAAAAAATTCTGCGAAAATCGCAAAAATTTTGGGTATCGAAATCTGGCAAAAGTCTGCATAAAAGGGCTCTCCTGGCCAAATGGTTTAACTTTGGCAGGTCCCTGCTGGTCTGTTATGAAACTAGAATATCTTTTGCACATTCTGGAAGTGATTGCGATCGCAAAGCTCTATTAGCTGCTGTGGAATCGACTTTTAAAAATGAGAGGGCGTAAAATTCGACAAAAAAATTTGGCGACGAAATCGAGCACATGCCTTCAAAAAAGGGCTCTCCTGGCCAAATGGTTTAACTTTGGCAGGTCCCTCGTGCTTTATCATGAAAGTAGACTTCGTGGGGCAGATTCTGGAAGTGATTGCGATCGCAAAGCTCTATTAGTTGCTTTGGAATCGGCTTTTAAAAATTCTGCGAAAATCGCAAAAATTTTGGGTATCGAAATCTGGCAAAAGTCTGCATAAAAGGGCTCTCCTGGCCAAATGGTTTAACTTTGGCAGGTCCCTGCTGGTCTGTTATGAAACTAGAATATCTTTTGCACATTCTGGAAGTGATTGCGATCGCAAAGCTCTATTAGCTGCTGTGGAATCGACTTTTAAAAATGAGAGGGCGTAAAATTCGACAAAAAAATTTGGCGACGAAATCGAGCACATGCCTTCAAAAAAGGGCTCTCCTGGCCAAATGGTTTAACTTTGGCAGGTCCCTCGTGCTTTATCATGAAAGTAGACTTCGTGGGGCAGATTCTGGAAGTGATTGCGATCGCAAAGCTCTATTAGTTGCTTTGGAATCGGCTTTTGAGTATAAAAATTCTGCGAAAATCGCAAAAATTTTGGGTATCGAAATCTGGCAAAAGTCTGCATAAAAGGGCTCTCCTGGCCAAATGGTTTAACTTTGGCAGGTCCCTGCTGGTCTGTTATGAAACTAGAATATCTTTTGCACATTCTGGAAGTGATTGCGATCGCAAAGCTCTATTAGCTGCTGTGGAATCGACTTTTAAAAATGAGAGGGCGTAAAATTCGACAAAAAAATTTGGCGACGAAATCGAGCACATGCCTTCAAAAAAGGGCTCTCCTGGCCAAATGGTTTAACTTTGGCAGGTCCCTCGTGCTTTATCATGAAAGTAGACTTCGTGGGGCAGATTCTGGAAGTGATTGCGATCGCAAAGCTCTATTAGTTGCTTTGGAATCGGCTTTTGAAAAAAATTCTGCGAAAATCGCAAAAATTTTGGGTATCGAAATCTGGCAAAAGTCTGCATAAAAGGGCTCTCCTGGCCAAATGGTTTAACTTTGGCAGGTCCCTGCTGGTCTGTTATGAAACTAGAATATCTTTTGCACATTCTGGAAGTGATTGCGATCGCAAAGCTCTATTAGCTGCTGTGGAATCGACTTTTAAAAATGAGAGGGCGTAAAATTCGACAAAAAAATTTGGCGACGAAATCGAGCACATGCCTTCAAAAAAGGGCTCTCCTGGCCAAATGGTTTAACTTTGGCAGGTCCCTCGTGCTTTATCATGAAAGTAGACTTCGTGGGGCAGATTCTGGAAGTGATTGCGATCGCAAAGCTCTATTAGTTGCTTTGGAATCGGCTTTTGAAAAAAATTCTGCGAAAATCGCAAAAATTTTGGGTATCGAAATCTGGCAAAAGTCTGCATAAAAGGGCTCTCCTGGCCAAATGGTTTAACTTTGGCAGGTCCCTGCTGGTCTGTTATGAAACTAGAATATCTTTTGCACATTCTGGAAGTGATTGCGATCGCAAAGCTCTATTAGCTGCTGTGGAATCGACTTTTAAAAATGAGAGGGCGTAAAATTCGACAAAAAAATTTGGCGACGAAATCGAGCACATGCCTTCAAAAAAGGGCTCTCCTGGCCAAATGGTTTAACTTTGGCAGGTCCCTCGTGCTTTATCATGAAAGTAGACTTCGTGGGGCAGATTCTGGAAGTGATTGCGATCGCAAAGCTCTATTAGTTGCTTTGGAATCGGCTTTTGAAAAAAATTCTGCGAAAATCGCAAAAATTTTGGGTATCGAAATCTGGCAAAAGTCTGCATAAAAGGGCTCTCCTGGCCAAATGGTTTAACTTTGGCAGGTCCCTGCTGGTCTGTTATGAAACTAGAATATCTTTTGCACATTCTGGAAGTGATTGCGATCGCAAAGCTCTATTAGCTGCTGTGGAATCGACTTTTAAAAATGAGAGGGCGTAAAATTCGACAAAAAAATTTGGCGACGAAATCGAGCACATGCCTTCAAAAAAGGGCTCTCCTGGCCAAATGGTTTAACTTTGGCAGGTCCCTCGTGCTTTATCATGAAAGTAGACTTCGTGGGGCAGATTCTGGAAGTGATTGCGATCGCAAAGCTCTATTAGTTGCTTTGGAATCGGCTTTTGAAAAAAATTCTGCGAAAATCGCAAAAATTTTGGGTATCGAAATCTGGCAAAAGTCTGCATAAAAGGGCTCTCCTGGCCAAATGGTTTAACTTTGGCAGGTCCCTGCTGGTCTGTTATGAAACTAGAATATCTTTTGCACATTCTGGAAGTGATTGCGATCGCAAAGCTCTATTAGCTGCTGTGGAATCGACTTTTAAAAATGAGAGGGCGTAAAATTCGACAAAAAAATTTGGCGACGAAATCGAGCACATGCCTTCAAAAAAGGGCTCTCCTGGCCAAATGGTTTAACTTTGGCAGGTCCCTCGTGCTTTATCATGAAAGTAGACTTCGTGGGGCAGATTCTGGAAGTGATTGCGATCGCAAAGCTCTATTAGTTGCTTTGGAATCGGCTTTTGAAAAAAATTCTGCGAAAATCGCAAAAATTTTGGGTATCGAAATCTGGCAAAAGTCTGCATAAAAGGGCTCTCCTGGCCAAATGGTTTAACTTTGGCAGGTCCCTGCTGGTCTGTTATGAAACTAGAATATCTTTTGCACATTCTGGAAGTGATTGCGATCGCAAAGCTCTATTAGCTGCTGTGGAATCGACTTTTAAAAATGAGAGGGCGTAAAATTCGACAAAAAAATTTGGCGACGAAATCGAGCACATGCCTTCAAAAAAGGGCTCTCCTGGCCAAATGGTTTAACTTTGGCAGGTCCCTCGTGCTTTATCATGAAAGTAGACTTCGTGGGGCAGATTCTGGAAGTGATTGCGATCGCAAAGCTCTATTAGTTGCTTTGGAATCGGCTTTTGAAAAAAATTCTGCGAAAATCGCAAAAATTTTGGGTATCGAAATCTGGCAAAAGTCTGCATAAAAGGGCTCTCCTGGCCAAATGGTTTAACTTTGGCAGGTCCCTGCTGGTCTGTTATGAAACTAGAATATCTTTTGCACATTCTGGAAGTGATTGCGATCGCAAAGCTCTATTAGCTGCTGTGGAATCGACTTTTAAAAATGAGAGGGCGTAAAATTCGACAAAAAAATTTGGCGACGAAATCGAGCACATGCCTTCAAAAAAGGGCTCTCCTGGCCAAATGGTTTAACTTTGGCAGGTCCCTCGTGCTTTATCATGAAAGTAGACTTCGTGGGGCAGATTCTGGAAGTGATTGCGATCGCAAAGCTCTATTAGTTGCTTTGGAATCGGCTTTTGAAAAAAATTCTGCGAAAATCGCAAAAATTTTGGGTATCGAAATCTGGCAAAAGTCTGCATAAAAGGGCTCTCCTGGCCAAATGGTTTAACTTTGGCAGGTCCCTGCTGGTCTGTTATGAAACTAGAATATCTTTTGCACATTCTGGAAGTGATTGCGATCGCAAAGCTCTATTAGCTGCTGTGGAATCGACTTTTAAAAATGAGAGGGCGTAAAATTCGACAAAAAAATTTGGCGACGAAATCGAGCACATGCCTTCAAAAAAGGGCTCTCCTGGCCAAATGGTTTAACTTTGGCAGGTCCCTCGTGCTTTATCATGAAAGTAGACTTCGTGGGGCAGATTCTGGAAGTGATTGCGATCGCAAAGCTCTATTAGTTGCTTTGGAATCGGCTTTTGAAAAAAATTCTGCGAAAATCGCAAAAATTTTGGGTATCGAAATCTGGCAAAAGTCTGCATAAAAGGGCTCTCCTGGCCAAATGGTTTAACTTTGGCAGGTCCCTGCTGGTCTGTTATGAAACTAGAATATCTTTTGCACATTCTGGAAGTGATTGCGATCGCAAAGCTCTATTAGCTGCTGTGGAATCGACTTTTAAAAATGAGAGGGCGTAAAATTCGACAAAAAAATTTGGCGACGAAATCGAGCACATGCCTTCAAAAAAGGGCTCTCCTGGCCAAATGGTTTAACTTTGGCAGGTCCCTCGTGCTTTATCATGAAAGTAGACTTCGTGGGGCAGATTCTGGAAGTGATTGCGATCGCAAAGCTCTATTAGTTGCTTTGGAATCGGCTTTTGAAAAAAATTCTGCGAAAATCGCAAAAATTTTGGGTATCGAAATCTGGCAAAAGTCTGCATAAAAGGGCTCTCCTGGCCAAATGGTTTAACTTTGGCAGGTCCCTGCTGGTCTGTTATGAAACTAGAATATCTTTTGCACATTCTGGAAGTGATTGCGATCGCAAAGCTCTATTAGCTGCTGTGGAATCGACTTTTAAAAATGAGAGGGCGTAAAATTCGACAAAAAAATTTGGCGACGAAATCGAGCACATGCCTTCAAAAAAGGGCTCTCCTGGCCAAATGGTTTAACTTTGGCAGGTCCCTCGTGCTTTATCATGAAAGTAGACTTCGTGGGGCAGATTCTGGAAGTGATTGCGATCGCAAAGCTCTATTAGTTGCTTTGGAATCGGCTTTTGAAAAAAATTCTGCGAAAATCGCAAAAATTTTGGGTATCGAAATCTGGCAAAAGTCTGCATAAAAGGGCTCTCCTGGCCAAATGGTTTAACTTTGGCAGGTCCCTGCTGGTCTGTTATGAAACTAGAATATCTTTTGCACATTCTGGAAGTGATTGCGATCGCAAAGCTCTATTAGCTGCTGTGGAATCGACTTTTAAAAATGAGAGGGCGTAAAATTCGACAAAAAAATTTGGCGACGAAATCGAGCACATGCCTTCAAAAAAGGGCTCTCCTGGCCAAATGGTTTAACTTTGGCAGGTCCCTCGTGCTTTATCATGAAAGTAGACTTCGTGGGGCAGATTCTGGAAGTGATTGCGATCGCAAAGCTCTATTAGTTGCTTTGGAATCGGCTTTTGAAAAAAATTCTGCGAAAATCGCAAAAATTTTGGGTATCGAAATCTGGCAAAAGTCTGCATAAAAGGGCTCTCCTGGCCAAATGGTTTAACTTTGGCAGGTCCCTGCTGGTCTGTTATGAAACTAGAATATCTTTTGCACATTCTGGAAGTGATTGCGATCGCAAAGCTCTATTAGCTGCTGTGGAATCGACTTTTAAAAATGAGAGGGCGTAAAATTCGACAAAAAAATTTGGCGACGAAATCGAGCACATGCCTTCAAAAAAGGGCTCTCCTGGCCAAATGGTTTAACTTTGGCAGGTCCCTCGTGCTTTATCATGAAAGTAGACTTCGTGGGGCAGATTCTGGAAGTGATTGCGATCGCAAAGCTCTATTAGTTGCTTTGGAATCGGCTTTTGAAAAAAATTCTGCGAAAATCGCAAAAATTTTGGGTATCGAAATCTGGCAAAAGTCTGCATAAAAGGGCTCTCCTGGCCAAATGGTTTAACTTTGGCAGGTCCCTGCTGGTCTGTTATGAAACTAGAATATCTTTTGCACATTCTGGAAGTGATTGCGATCGCAAAGCTCTATTAGCTGCTGTGGAATCGACTTTTAAAAATGAGAGGGCGTAAAATTCGACAAAAAAATTTGGCGACGAAATCGAGCACATGCCTTCAAAAAAGGGCTCTCCTGGCCAAATGGTTTAACTTTGGCAGGTCCCTCGTGCTTTATCATGAAAGTAGACTTCGTGGGGCAGATTCTGGAAGTGATTGCGATCGCAAAGCTCTATTAGTTGCTTTGGAATCGGCTTTTGAAAAAAATTCTGCGAAAATCGCAAAAATTTTGGGTATCGAAATCTGGCAAAAGTCTGCATAAAAGGGCTCTCCTGGCCAAATGGTTTAACTTTGGCAGGTCCCTGCTGGTCTGTTATGAAACTAGAATATCTTTTGCACATTCTGGAAGTGATTGCGATCGCAAAGCTCTATTAGCTGCTGTGGAATCGACTTTTAAAAATGAGAGGGCGTAAAATTCGACAAAAAAATTTGGCGACGAAATCGAGCACATGCCTTCAAAAAAGGGCTCTCCTGGCCAAATGGTTTAACTTTGGCAGGTCCCTCGTGCTTTATCATGAAAGTAGACTTCGTGGGGCAGATTCTGGAAGTGATTGCGATCGCAAAGCTCTATTAGTTGCTTTGGAATCGGCTTTTGAAAAAAATTCTGCGAAAATCGCAAAAATTTTGGGTATCGAAATCTGGCAAAAGTCTGCATAAAAGGGCTCTCCTGGCCAAATGGTTTAACTTTGGCAGGTCCCTGCTGGTCTGTTATGAAACTAGAATATCTTTTGCACATTCTGGAAGTGATTGCGATCGCAAAGCTCTATTAGCTGCTGTGGAATCGACTTTTAAAAATGAGAGGGCGTAAAATTCGACAAAAAAATTTGGCGACGAAATCGAGCACATGCCTTCAAAAAAGGGCTCTCCTGGCCAAATGGTTTAACTTTGGCAGGTCCCTCGTGCTTTATCATGAAAGTAGACTTCGTGGGGCAGATTCTGGAAGTGATTGCGATCGCAAAGCTCTATTAGTTGCTTTGGAATCGGCTTTTGAAAAAAATTCTGCGAAAATCGCAAAAATTTTGGGTATCGAAATCTGGCAAAAGTCTGCATAAAAGGGCTCTCCTGGCCAAATGGTTTAACTTTGGCAGGTCCCTGCTGGTCTGTTATGAAACTAGAATATCTTTTGCACATTCTGGAAGTGATTGCGATCGCAAAGCTCTATTAGCTGCTGTGGAATCGACTTTTAAAAATGAGAGGGCGTAAAATTCGACAAAAAAATTTGGCGACGAAATCGAGCACATGCCTTCAAAAAAGGGCTCTCCTGGCCAAATGGTTTAACTTTGGCAGGTCCCTCGTGCTTTATCATGAAAGTAGACTTCGTGGGGCAGATTCTGGAAGTGATTGCGATCGCAAAGCTCTATTAGTTGCTTTGGAATCGGCTTTTGAAAAAAATTCTGCGAAAATCGCAAAAATTTTGGGTATCGAAATCTGGCAAAAGTCTGCATAAAAGGGCTCTCCTGGCCAAATGGTTTAACTTTGGCAGGTCCCTGCTGGTCTGTTATGAAACTAGAATATCTTTTGCACATTCTGGAAGTGATTGCGATCGCAAAGCTCTATTAGCTGCTGTGGAATCGACTTTTAAAAATGAGAGGGCGTAAAATTCGACAAAAAAATTTGGCGACGAAATCGAGCACATGCCTTCAAAAAAGGGCTCTCCTGGCCAAATGGTTTAACTTTGGCAGGTCCCTCGTGCTTTATCATGAAAGTAGACTTCGTGGGGCAGATTCTGGAAGTGATTGCGATCGCAAAGCTCTATTAGTTGCTTTGGAATCGGCTTTTGAAAAAAATTCTGCGAAAATCGCAAAAATTTTGGGTATCGAAATCTGGCAAAAGTCTGCATAAAAGGGCTCTCCTGGCCAAATGGTTTAACTTTGGCAGGTCCCTGCTGGTCTGTTATGAAACTAGAATATCTTTTGCACATTCTGGAAGTGATTGCGATCGCAAAGCTCTATTAGCTGCTGTGGAATCGACTTTTAAAAATGAGAGGGCGTAAAATTCGACAAAAAAATTTGGCGACGAAATCGAGCACATGCCTTCAAAAAAGGGCTCTCCTGGCCAAATGGTTTAACTTTGGCAGGTCCCTCGTGCTTTATCATGAAAGTAGACTTCGTGGGGCAGATTCTGGAAGTGATTGCGATCGCAAAGCTCTATTAGTTGCTTTGGAATCGGCTTTTGAAAAAAATTCTGCGAAAATCGCAAAAATTTTGGGTATCGAAATCTGGCAAAAGTCTGCATAAAAGGGCTCTCCTGGCCAAATGGTTTAACTTTGGCAGGTCCCTGCTGGTCTGTTATGAAACTAGAATATCTTTTGCACATTCTGGAAGTGATTGCGATCGCAAAGCTCTATTAGCTGCTGTGGAATCGACTTTTAAAAATGAGAGGGCGTAAAATTCGACAAAAAAATTTGGCGACGAAATCGAGCACATGCCTTCAAAAAAGGGCTCTCCTGGCCAAATGGTTTAACTTTGGCAGGTCCCTCGTGCTTTATCATGAAAGTAGACTTCGTGGGGCAGATTCTGGAAGTGATTGCGATCGCAAAGCTCTATTAGTTGCTTTGGAATCGGCTTTTGAAAAAAATTCTGCGAAAATCGCAAAAATTTTGGGTATCGAAATCTGGCAAAAGTCTGCATAAAAGGGCTCTCCTGGCCAAATGGTTTAACTTTGGCAGGTCCCTGCTGGTCTGTTATGAAACTAGAATATCTTTTGCACATTCTGGAAGTGATTGCGATCGCAAAGCTCTATTAGCTGCTGTGGAATCGACTTTTAAAAATGAGAGGGCGTAAAATTCGACAAAAAAATTTGGCGACGAAATCGAGCACATGCCTTCAAAAAAGGGCTCTCCTGGCCAAATGGTTTAACTTTGGCAGGTCCCTCGTGCTTTATCATGAAAGTAGACTTCGTGGGGCAGATTCTGGAAGTGATTGCGATCGCAAAGCTCTATTAGTTGCTTTGGAATCGGCTTTTGAAAAAAATTCTGCGAAAATCGCAAAAATTTTGGGTATCGAAATCTGGCAAAAGTCTGCATAAAAGGGCTCTCCTGGCCAAATGGTTTAACTTTGGCAGGTCCCTGCTGGTCTGTTATGAAACTAGAATATCTTTTGCACATTCTGGAAGTGATTGCGATCGCAAAGCTCTATTAGCTGCTGTGGAATCGACTTTTAAAAATGAGAGGGCGTAAAATTCGACAAAAAAATTTGGCGACGAAATCGAGCACATGCCTTCAAAAAAGGGCTCTCCTGGCCAAATGGTTTAACTTTGGCAGGTCCCTCGTGCTTTATCATGAAAGTAGACTTCGTGGGGCAGATTCTGGAAGTGATTGCGATCGCAAAGCTCTATTAGTTGCTTTGGAATCGGCTTTTGAAAAAAATTCTGCGAAAATCGCAAAAATTTTGGGTATCGAAATCTGGCAAAAGTCTGCATAAAAGGGCTCTCCTGGCCAAATGGTTTAACTTTGGCAGGTCCCTGCTGGTCTGTTATGAAACTAGAATATCTTTTGCACATTCTGGAAGTGATTGCGATCGCAAAGCTCTATTAGCTGCTGTGGAATCGACTTTTAAAAATGAGAGGGCGTAAAATTCGACAAAAAAATTTGGCGACGAAATCGAGCACATGCCTTCAAAAAAGGGCTCTCCTGGCCAAATGGTTTAACTTTGGCAGGTCCCTCGTGCTTTATCATGAAAGTAGACTTCGTGGGGCAGATTCTGGAAGTGATTGCGATCGCAAAGCTCTATTAGTTGCTTTGGAATCGGCTTTTGAAAAAAATTCTGCGAAAATCGCAAAAATTTTGGGTATCGAAATCTGGCAAAAGTCTGCATAAAAGGGCTCTCCTGGCCAAATGGTTTAACTTTGGCAGGTCCCTGCTGGTCTGTTATGAAACTAGAATATCTTTTGCACATTCTGGAAGTGATTGCGATCGCAAAGCTCTATTAGCTGCTGTGGAATCGACTTTTAAAAATGAGAGGGCGTAAAATTCGACAAAAAAATTTGGCGACGAAATCGAGCACATGCCTTCAAAAAAGGGCTCTCCTGGCCAAATGGTTTAACTTTGGCAGGTCCCTCGTGCTTTATCATGAAAGTAGACTTCGTGGGGCAGATTCTGGAAGTGATTGCGATCGCAAAGCTCTATTAGTTGCTTTGGAATCGGCTTTTGAAAAAAATTCTGCGAAAATCGCAAAAATTTTGGGTATCGAAATCTGGCAAAAGTCTGCATAAAAGGGCTCTCCTGGCCAAATGGTTTAACTTTGGCAGGTCCCTGCTGGTCTGTTATGAAACTAGAATATCTTTTGCACATTCTGGAAGTGATTGCGATCGCAAAGCTCTATTAGCTGCTGTGGAATCGACTTTTAAAAATGAGAGGGCGTAAAATTCGACAAAAAAATTTGGCGACGAAATCGAGCACATGCCTTCAAAAAAGGGCTCTCCTGGCCAAATGGTTTAACTTTGGCAGGTCCCTCGTGCTTTATCATGAAAGTAGACTTCGTGGGGCAGATTCTGGAAGTGATTGCGATCGCAAAGCTCTATTAGTTGCTTTGGAATCGGCTTTTGAAAAAAATTCTGCGAAAATCGCAAAAATTTTGGGTATCGAAATCTGGCAAAAGTCTGCATAAAAGGGCTCTCCTGGCCAAATGGTTTAACTTTGGCAGGTCCCTGCTGGTCTGTTATGAAACTAGAATATCTTTTGCACATTCTGGAAGTGATTGCGATCGCAAAGCTCTATTAGCTGCTGTGGAATCGACTTTTAAAAATGAGAGGGCGTAAAATTCGACAAAAAAATTTGGCGACGAAATCGAGCACATGCCTTCAAAAAAGGGCTCTCCTGGCCAAATGGTTTAACTTTGGCAGGTCCCTCGTGCTTTATCATGAAAGTAGACTTCGTGGGGCAGATTCTGGAAGTGATTGCGATCGCAAAGCTCTATTAGTTGCTTTGGAATCGGCTTTTGAAAAAAATTCTGCGAAAATCGCAAAAATTTTGGGTATCGAAATCTGGCAAAAGTCTGCATAAAAGGGCTCTCCTGGCCAAATGGTTTAACTTTGGCAGGTCCCTGCTGGTCTGTTATGAAACTAGAATATCTTTTGCACATTCTGGAAGTGATTGCGATCGCAAAGCTCTATTAGCTGCTGTGGAATCGACTTTTAAAAATGAGAGGGCGTAAAATTCGACAAAAAAATTTGGCGACGAAATCGAGCACATGCCTTCAAAAAAGGGCTCTCCTGGCCAAATGGTTTAACTTTGGCAGGTCCCTCGTGCTTTATCATGAAAGTAGACTTCGTGGGGCAGATTCTGGAAGTGATTGCGATCGCAAAGCTCTATTAGTTGCTTTGGAATCGGCTTTTGAAAAAAATTCTGCGAAAATCGCAAAAATTTTGGGTATCGAAATCTGGCAAAAGTCTGCATAAAAGGGCTCTCCTGGCCAAATGGTTTAACTTTGGCAGGTCCCTGCTGGTCTGTTATGAAACTAGAATATCTTTTGCACATTCTGGAAGTGATTGCGATCGCAAAGCTCTATTAGCTGCTGTGGAATCGACTTTTAAAAATGAGAGGGCGTAAAATTCGACAAAAAAATTTGGCGACGAAATCGAGCACATGCCTTCAAAAAAGGGCTCTCCTGGCCAAATGGTTTAACTTTGGCAGGTCCCTCGTGCTTTATCATGAAAGTAGACTTCGTGGGGCAGATTCTGGAAGTGATTGCGATCGCAAAGCTCTATTAGTTGCTTTGGAATCGGCTTTTGAAAAAAATTCTGCGAAAATCGCAAAAATTTTGGGTATCGAAATCTGGCAAAAGTCTGCATAAAAGGGCTCTCCTGGCCAAATGGTTTAACTTTGGCAGGTCCCTGCTGGTCTGTTATGAAACTAGAATATCTTTTGCACATTCTGGAAGTGATTGCGATCGCAAAGCTCTATTAGCTGCTGTGGAATCGACTTTTAAAAATGAGAGGGCGTAAAATTCGACAAAAAAATTTGGCGACGAAATCGAGCACATGCCTTCAAAAAAGGGCTCTCCTGGCCAAATGGTTTAACTTTGGCAGGTCCCTCGTGCTTTATCATGAAAGTAGACTTCGTGGGGCAGATTCTGGAAGTGATTGCGATCGCAAAGCTCTATTAGTTGCTTTGGAATCGGCTTTTGAAAAAAATTCTGCGAAAATCGCAAAAATTTTGGGTATCGAAATCTGGCAAAAGTCTGCATAAAAGGGCTCTCCTGGCCAAATGGTTTAACTTTGGCAGGTCCCTGCTGGTCTGTTATGAAACTAGAATATCTTTTGCACATTCTGGAAGTGATTGCGATCGCAAAGCTCTATTAGCTGCTGTGGAATCGACTTTTAAAAATGAGAGGGCGTAAAATTCGACAAAAAAATTTGGCGACGAAATCGAGCACATGCCTTCAAAAAAGGGCTCTCCTGGCCAAATGGTTTAACTTTGGCAGGTCCCTCGTGCTTTATCATGAAAGTAGACTTCGTGGGGCAGATTCTGGAAGTGATTGCGATCGCAAAGCTCTATTAGTTGCTTTGGAATCGGCTTTTGAAAAAAATTCTGCGAAAATCGCAAAAATTTTGGGTATCGAAATCTGGCAAAAGTCTGCATAAAAGGGCTCTCCTGGCCAAATGGTTTAACTTTGGCAGGTCCCTGCTGGTCTGTTATGAAACTAGAATATCTTTTGCACATTCTGGAAGTGATTGCGATCGCAAAGCTCTATTAGCTGCTGTGGAATCGACTTTTAAAAATGAGAGGGCGTAAAATTCGACAAAAAAATTTGGCGACGAAATCGAGCACATGCCTTCAAAAAAGGGCTCTCCTGGCCAAATGGTTTAACTTTGGCAGGTCCCTCGTGCTTTATCATGAAAGTAGACTTCGTGGGGCAGATTCTGGAAGTGATTGCGATCGCAAAGCTCTATTAGTTGCTTTGGAATCGGCTTTTGAAAAAAATTCTGCGAAAATCGCAAAAATTTTGGGTATCGAAATCTGGCAAAAGTCTGCATAAAAGGGCTCTCCTGGCCAAATGGTTTAACTTTGGCAGGTCCCTGCTGGTCTGTTATGAAACTAGAATATCTTTTGCACATTCTGGAAGTGATTGCGATCGCAAAGCTCTATTAGCTGCTGTGGAATCGACTTTTAAAAATGAGAGGGCGTAAAATTCGACAAAAAAATTTGGCGACGAAATCGAGCACATGCCTTCAAAAAAGGGCTCTCCTGGCCAAATGGTTTAACTTTGGCAGGTCCCTCGTGCTTTATCATGAAAGTAGACTTCGTGGGGCAGATTCTGGAAGTGATTGCGATCGCAAAGCTCTATTAGTTGCTTTGGAATCGGCTTTTGAAAAAAATTCTGCGAAAATCGCAAAAATTTTGGGTATCGAAATCTGGCAAAAGTCTGCATAAAAGGGCTCTCCTGGCCAAATGGTTTAACTTTGGCAGGTCCCTGCTGGTCTGTTATGAAACTAGAATATCTTTTGCACATTCTGGAAGTGATTGCGATCGCAAAGCTCTATTAGCTGCTGTGGAATCGACTTTTAAAAATGAGAGGGCGTAAAATTCGACAAAAAAATTTGGCGACGAAATCGAGCACATGCCTTCAAAAAAGGGCTCTCCTGGCCAAATGGTTTAACTTTGGCAGGTCCCTCGTGCTTTATCATGAAAGTAGACTTCGTGGGGCAGATTCTGGAAGTGATTGCGATCGCAAAGCTCTATTAGTTGCTTTGGAATCGGCTTTTGAAAAAAATTCTGCGAAAATCGCAAAAATTTTGGGTATCGAAATCTGGCAAAAGTCTGCATAAAAGGGCTCTCCTGGCCAAATGGTTTAACTTTGGCAGGTCCCTGCTGGTCTGTTATGAAACTAGAATATCTTTTGCACATTCTGGAAGTGATTGCGATCGCAAAGCTCTATTAGCTGCTGTGGAATCGACTTTTAAAAATGAGAGGGCGTAAAATTCGACAAAAAAATTTGGCGACGAAATCGAGCACATGCCTTCAAAAAAGGGCTCTCCTGGCCAAATGGTTTAACTTTGGCAGGTCCCTCGTGCTTTATCATGAAAGTAGACTTCGTGGGGCAGATTCTGGAAGTGATTGCGATCGCAAAGCTCTATTAGTTGCTTTGGAATCGGCTTTTGAAAAAAATTCTGCGAAAATCGCAAAAATTTTGGGTATCGAAATCTGGCAAAAGTCTGCATAAAAGGGCTCTCCTGGCCAAATGGTTTAACTTTGGCAGGTCCCTGCTGGTCTGTTATGAAACTAGAATATCTTTTGCACATTCTGGAAGTGATTGCGATCGCAAAGCTCTATTAGCTGCTGTGGAATCGACTTTTAAAAATGAGAGGGCGTAAAATTCGACAAAAAAATTTGGCGACGAAATCGAGCACATGCCTTCAAAAAAGGGCTCTCCTGGCCAAATGGTTTAACTTTGGCAGGTCCCTCGTGCTTTATCATGAAAGTAGACTTCGTGGGGCAGATTCTGGAAGTGATTGCGATCGCAAAGCTCTATTAGTTGCTTTGGAATCGGCTTTTGAAAAAAATTCTGCGAAAATCGCAAAAATTTTGGGTATCGAAATCTGGCAAAAGTCTGCATAAAAGGGCTCTCCTGGCCAAATGGTTTAACTTTGGCAGGTCCCTGCTGGTCTGTTATGAAACTAGAATATCTTTTGCACATTCTGGAAGTGATTGCGATCGCAAAGCTCTATTAGCTGCTGTGGAATCGACTTTTAAAAATGAGAGGGCGTAAAATTCGACAAAAAAATTTGGCGACGAAATCGAGCACATGCCTTCAAAAAAGGGCTCTCCTGGCCAAATGGTTTAACTTTGGCAGGTCCCTCGTGCTTTATCATGAAAGTAGACTTCGTGGGGCAGATTCTGGAAGTGATTGCGATCGCAAAGCTCTATTAGTTGCTTTGGAATCGGCTTTTGAAAAAAATTCTGCGAAAATCGCAAAAATTTTGGGTATCGAAATCTGGCAAAAGTCTGCATAAAAGGGCTCTCCTGGCCAAATGGTTTAACTTTGGCAGGTCCCTGCTGGTCTGTTATGAAACTAGAATATCTTTTGCACATTCTGGAAGTGATTGCGATCGCAAAGCTCTATTAGCTGCTGTGGAATCGACTTTTAAAAATGAGAGGGCGTAAAATTCGACAAAAAAATTTGGCGACGAAATCGAGCACATGCCTTCAAAAAAGGGCTCTCCTGGCCAAATGGTTTAACTTTGGCAGGTCCCTCGTGCTTTATCATGAAAGTAGACTTCGTGGGGCAGATTCTGGAAGTGATTGCGATCGCAAAGCTCTATTAGTTGCTTTGGAATCGGCTTTTGAAAAAAATTCTGCGAAAATCGCAAAAATTTTGGGTATCGAAATCTGGCAAAAGTCTGCATAAAAGGGCTCTCCTGGCCAAATGGTTTAACTTTGGCAGGTCCCTGCTGGTCTGTTATGAAACTAGAATATCTTTTGCACATTCTGGAAGTGATTGCGATCGCAAAGCTCTATTAGCTGCTGTGGAATCGACTTTTAAAAATGAGAGGGCGTAAAATTCGACAAAAAAATTTGGCGACGAAATCGAGCACATGCCTTCAAAAAAGGGCTCTCCTGGCCAAATGGTTTAACTTTGGCAGGTCCCTCGTGCTTTATCATGAAAGTAGACTTCGTGGGGCAGATTCTGGAAGTGATTGCGATCGCAAAGCTCTATTAGTTGCTTTGGAATCGGCTTTTGAAAAAAATTCTGCGAAAATCGCAAAAATTTTGGGTATCGAAATCTGGCAAAAGTCTGCATAAAAGGGCTCTCCTGGCCAAATGGTTTAACTTTGGCAGGTCCCTGCTGGTCTGTTATGAAACTAGAATATCTTTTGCACATTCTGGAAGTGATTGCGATCGCAAAGCTCTATTAGCTGCTGTGGAATCGACTTTTAAAAATGAGAGGGCGTAAAATTCGACAAAAAAATTTGGCGACGAAATCGAGCACATGCCTTCAAAAAAGGGCTCTCCTGGCCAAATGGTTTAACTTTGGCAGGTCCCTCGTGCTTTATCATGAAAGTAGACTTCGTGGGGCAGATTCTGGAAGTGATTGCGATCGCAAAGCTCTATTAGTTGCTTTGGAATCGGCTTTTGAAAAAAATTCTGCGAAAATCGCAAAAATTTTGGGTATCGAAATCTGGCAAAAGTCTGCATAAAAGGGCTCTCCTGGCCAAATGGTTTAACTTTGGCAGGTCCCTGCTGGTCTGTTATGAAACTAGAATATCTTTTGCACATTCTGGAAGTGATTGCGATCGCAAAGCTCTATTAGCTGCTGTGGAATCGACTTTTAAAAATGAGAGGGCGTAAAATTCGACAAAAAAATTTGGCGACGAAATCGAGCACATGCCTTCAAAAAAGGGCTCTCCTGGCCAAATGGTTTAACTTTGGCAGGTCCCTCGTGCTTTATCATGAAAGTAGACTTCGTGGGGCAGATTCTGGAAGTGATTGCGATCGCAAAGCTCTATTAGTTGCTTTGGAATCGGCTTTTGAAAAAAATTCTGCGAAAATCGCAAAAATTTTGGGTATCGAAATCTGGCAAAAGTCTGCATAAAAGGGCTCTCCTGGCCAAATGGTTTAACTTTGGCAGGTCCCTGCTGGTCTGTTATGAAACTAGAATATCTTTTGCACATTCTGGAAGTGATTGCGATCGCAAAGCTCTATTAGCTGCTGTGGAATCGACTTTTAAAAATGAGAGGGCGTAAAATTCGACAAAAAAATTTGGCGACGAAATCGAGCACATGCCTTCAAAAAAGGGCTCTCCTGGCCAAATGGTTTAACTTTGGCAGGCCCCTCGTGCTTTATCATGAAAGTAGACTTCGTGGGGCAGATTCTGGAAGTGATTGCGATCGCAAAGCTCTATTAGTTGCTTTGGAATCGGCTTTTGAAAAAAATTCTGCGAAAATCGCAAAAATTTTGGGTATCGAAATCTGGCAAAAGTCTGCATAAAAGGGCTCTCCTGGCCAAATGGTTTAACTTTGGCAGGTCCCTGCTGGTCTGTTATGAAACTAGAATATCTTTTGCACATTCTGGAAGTGATTGCGATCGCAAAGCTCTATTAGCTGCTGTGGAATCGACTTTTAAAAATGAGAGGGCGTAAAATTCGACAAAAAAATTTGGCGACGAAATCGAGCACATGCCTTCAAAAAAGGGCTCTCCTGGCCAAATGGTTTAACTTTGGCAGGTCCCTCGTGCTTTATCATGAAAGTAGACTTCGTGGGGCAGATTCTGGAAGTGATTGCGATCGCAAAGCTCTATTAGTTGCTTTGGAATCGGCTTTTGAAAAAAATTCTGCGAAAATCGCAAAAATTTTGGGTATCGAAATCTGGCAAAAGTCTGCATAAAAGGGCTCTCCTGGCCAAATGGTTTAACTTTGGCAGGTCCCTGCTGGTCTGTTATGAAACTAGAATATCTTTTGCACATTCTGGAAGTGATTGCGATCGCAAAGCTCTATTAGCTGCTGTGGAATCGACTTTTAAAAATGAGAGGGCGTAAAATTCGACAAAAAAATTTGGCGACGAAATCGAGCACATGCCTTCAAAAAAGGGCTCTCCTGGCCAAATGGTTTAACTTTGGCAGGTCCCTCGTGCTTTATCATGAAAGTAGACTTCGTGGGGCAGATTCTGGAAGTGATTGCGATCGCAAAGCTCTATTAGTTGCTTTGGAATCGGCTTTTGAAAAAAATTCTGCGAAAATCGCAAAAATTTTGGGTATCGAAATCTGGCAAAAGTCTGCATAAAAGGGCTCTCCTGGCCAAATGGTTTAACTTTGGCAGGTCCCTGCTGGTCTGTTATGAAACTAGAATATCTTTTGCACATTCTGGAAGTGATTGCGATCGCAAAGCTCTATTAGCTGCTGTGGAATCGACTTTTAAAAATGAGAGGGCGTAAAATTCGACAAAAAAATTTGGCGACGAAATCGAGCACATGCCTTCAAAAAAGGGCTCTCCTGGCCAAATGGTTTAACTTTGGCAGGTCCCTCGTGCTTTATCATGAAAGTAGACTTCGTGGGGCAGATTCTGGAAGTGATTGCGATCGCAAAGCTCTATTAGTTGCTTTGGAATCGGCTTTTGAAAAAAATTCTGCGAAAATCGCAAAAATTTTGGGTATCGAAATCTGGCAAAAGTCTGCATAAAAGGGCTCTCCTGGCCAAATGGTTTAACTTTGGCAGGTCCCTGCTGGTCTGTTATGAAACTAGAATATCTTTTGCACATTCTGGAAGTGATTGCGATCGCAAAGCTCTATTAGCTGCTGTGGAATCGACTTTTAAAAATGAGAGGGCGTAAAATTCGACAAAAAAATTTGGCGACGAAATCGAGCACATGCCTTCAAAAAAGGGCTCTCCTGGCCAAATGGTTTAACTTTGGCAGGTCCCTCGTGCTTTATCATGAAAGTAGACTTCGTGGGGCAGATTCTGGAAGTGATTGCGATCGCAAAGCTCTATTAGTTGCTTTGGAATCGGCTTTTGAAAAAAATTCTGCGAAAATCGCAAAAATTTTGGGTATCGAAATCTGGCAAAAGTCTGCATAAAAGGGCTCTCCTGGCCAAATGGTTTAACTTTGGCAGGTCCCTGCTGGTCTGTTATGAAACTAGAATATCTTTTGCACATTCTGGAAGTGATTGCGATCGCAAAGCTCTATTAGCTGCTGTGGAATCGACTTTTAAAAATGAGAGGGCGTAAAATTCGACAAAAAAATTTGGCGACGAAATCGAGCACATGCCTTCAAAAAAGGGCTCTCCTGGCCAAATGGTTTAACTTTGGCAGGTCCCTCGTGCTTTATCATGAAAGTAGACTTCGTGGGGCAGATTCTGGAAGTGATTGCGATCGCAAAGCTCTATTAGTTGCTTTGGAATCGGCTTTTGAAAAAAATTCTGCGAAAATCGCAAAAATTTTGGGTATCGAAATCTGGCAAAAGTCTGCATAAAAGGGCTCTCCTGGCCAAATGGTTTAACTTTGGCAGGTCCCTGCTGGTCTGTTATGAAACTAGAATATCTTTTGCACATTCTGGAAGTGATTGCGATCGCAAAGCTCTATTAGCTGCTGTGGAATCGACTTTTAAAAATGAGAGGGCGTAAAATTCGACAAAAAAATTTGGCGACGAAATCGAGCACATGCCTTCAAAAAAGGGCTCTCCTGGCCAAATGGTTTAACTTTGGCAGGTCCCTCGTGCTTTATCATGAAAGTAGACTTCGTGGGGCAGATTCTGGAAGTGATTGCGATCGCAAAGCTCTATTAGTTGCTTTGGAATCGGCTTTTGAAAAAAATTCTGCGAAAATCGCAAAAATTTTGGGTATCGAAATCTGGCAAAAGTCTGCATAAAAGGGCTCTCCTGGCCAAATGGTTTAACTTTGGCAGGTCCCTGCTGGTCTGTTATGAAACTAGAATATCTTTTGCACATTCTGGAAGTGATTGCGATCGCAAAGCTCTATTAGCTGCTGTGGAATCGACTTTTAAAAATGAGAGGGCGTAAAATTCGACAAAAAAATTTGGCGACGAAATCGAGCACATGCCTTCAAAAAAGGGCTCTCCTGGCCAAATGGTTTAACTTTGGCAGGTCCCTCGTGCTTTATCATGAAAGTAGACTTCGTGGGGCAGATTCTGGAAGTGATTGCGATCGCAAAGCTCTATTAGTTGCTTTGGAATCGGCTTTTGAAAAAAATTCTGCGAAAATCGCAAAAATTTTGGGTATCGAAATCTGGCAAAAGTCTGCATAAAAGGGCTCTCCTGGCCAAATGGTTTAACTTTGGCAGGTCCCTGCTGGTCTGTTATGAAACTAGAATATCTTTTGCACATTCTGGAAGTGATTGCGATCGCAAAGCTCTATTAGCTGCTGTGGAATCGACTTTTAAAAATGAGAGGGCGTAAAATTCGACAAAAAAATTTGGCGACGAAATCGAGCACATGCCTTCAAAAAAGGGCTCTCCTGGCCAAATGGTTTAACTTTGGCAGGTCCCTCGTGCTTTATCATGAAAGTAGACTTCGTGGGGCAGATTCTGGAAGTGATTGCGATCGCAAAGCTCTATTAGTTGCTTTGGAATCGGCTTTTGAAAAAAATTCTGCGAAAATCGCAAAAATTTTGGGTATCGAAATCTGGCAAAAGTCTGCATAAAAGGGCTCTCCTGGCCAAATGGTTTAACTTTGGCAGGTCCCTGCTGGTCTGTTATGAAACTAGAATATCTTTTGCACATTCTGGAAGTGATTGCGATCGCAAAGCTCTATTAGCTGCTGTGGAATCGACTTTTAAAAATGAGAGGGCGTAAAATTCGACAAAAAAATTTGGCGACGAAATCGAGCACATGCCTTCAAAAAAGGGCTCTCCTGGCCAAATGGTTTAACTTTGGCAGGTCCCTCGTGCTTTATCATGAAAGTAGACTTCGTGGGGCAGATTCTGGAAGTGATTGCGATCGCAAAGCTCTATTAGTTGCTTTGGAATCGGCTTTTGAAAAAAATTCTGCGAAAATCGCAAAAATTTTGGGTATCGAAATCTGGCAAAAGTCTGCATAAAAGGGCTCTCCTGGCCAAATGGTTTAACTTTGGCAGGTCCCTGCTGGTCTGTTATGAAACTAGAATATCTTTTGCACATTCTGGAAGTGATTGCGATCGCAAAGCTCTATTAGCTGCTGTGGAATCGACTTTTAAAAATGAGAGGGCGTAAAATTCGACAAAAAAATTTGGCGACGAAATCGAGCACATGCCTTCAAAAAAGGGCTCTCCTGGCCAAATGGTTTAACTTTGGCAGGTCCCTCGTGCTTTATCATGAAAGTAGACTTCGTGGGGCAGATTCTGGAAGTGATTGCGATCGCAAAGCTCTATTAGTTGCTTTGGAATCGGCTTTTGAAAAAAATTCTGCGAAAATCGCAAAAATTTTGGGTATCGAAATCTGGCAAAAGTCTGCATAAAAGGGCTCTCCTGGCCAAATGGTTTAACTTTGGCAGGTCCCTGCTGGTCTGTTATGAAACTAGAATATCTTTTGCACATTCTGGAAGTGATTGCGATCGCAAAGCTCTATTAGCTGCTGTGGAATCGACTTTTAAAAATGAGAGGGCGTAAAATTCGACAAAAAAATTTGGCGACGAAATCGAGCACATGCCTTCAAAAAAGGGCTCTCCTGGCCAAATGGTTTAACTTTGGCAGGTCCCTCGTGCTTTATCATGAAAGTAGACTTCGTGGGGCAGATTCTGGAAGTGATTGCGATCGCAAAGCTCTATTAGTTGCTTTGGAATCGGCTTTTGAAAAAAATTCTGCGAAAATCGCAAAAATTTTGGGTATCGAAATCTGGCAAAAGTCTGCATAAAAGGGCTCTCCTGGCCAAATGGTTTAACTTTGGCAGGTCCCTGCTGGTCTGTTATGAAACTAGAATATCTTTTGCACATTCTGGAAGTGATTGCGATCGCAAAGCTCTATTAGCTGCTGTGGAATCGACTTTTAAAAATGAGAGGGCGTAAAATTCGACAAAAAAATTTGGCGACGAAATCGAGCACATGCCTTCAAAAAAGGGCTCTCCTGGCCAAATGGTTTAACTTTGGCAGGTCCCTCGTGCTTTATCATGAAAGTAGACTTCGTGGGGCAGATTCTGGAAGTGATTGCGATCGCAAAGCTCTATTAGTTGCTTTGGAATCGGCTTTTGAAAAAAATTCTGCGAAAATCGCAAAAATTTTGGGTATCGAAATCTGGCAAAAGTCTGCATAAAAGGGCTCTCCTGGCCAAATGGTTTAACTTTGGCAGGTCCCTGCTGGTCTGTTATGAAACTAGAATATCTTTTGCACATTCTGGAAGTGATTGCGATCGCAAAGCTCTATTAGCTGCTGTGGAATCGACTTTTAAAAATGAGAGGGCGTAAAATTCGACAAAAAAATTTGGCGACGAAATCGAGCACATGCCTTCAAAAAAGGGCTCTCCTGGCCAAATGGTTTAACTTTGGCAGGTCCCTCGTGCTTTATCATGAAAGTAGACTTCGTGGGGCAGATTCTGGAAGTGATTGCGATCGCAAAGCTCTATTAGTTGCTTTGGAATCGGCTTTTGAAAAAAATTCTGCGAAAATCGCAAAAATTTTGGGTATCGAAATCTGGCAAAAGTCTGCATAAAAGGGCTCTCCTGGCCAAATGGTTTAACTTTGGCAGGTCCCTGCTGGTCTGTTATGAAACTAGAATATCTTTTGCACATTCTGGAAGTGATTGCGATCGCAAAGCTCTATTAGCTGCTGTGGAATCGACTTTTAAAAATGAGAGGGCGTAAAATTCGACAAAAAAATTTGGCGACGAAATCGAGCACATGCCTTCAAAAAAGGGCTCTCCTGGCCAAATGGTTTAACTTTGGCAGGTCCCTCGTGCTTTATCATGAAAGTAGACTTCGTGGGGCAGATTCTGGAAGTGATTGCGATCGCAAAGCTCTATTAGTTGCTTTGGAATCGGCTTTTGAAAAAAATTCTGCGAAAATCGCAAAAATTTTGGGTATCGAAATCTGGCAAAAGTCTGCATAAAAGGGCTCTCCTGGCCAAATGGTTTAACTTTGGCAGGTCCCTGCTGGTCTGTTATGAAACTAGAATATCTTTTGCACATTCTGGAAGTGATTGCGATCGCAAAGCTCTATTAGCTGCTGTGGAATCGACTTTTAAAAATGAGAGGGCGTAAAATTCGACAAAAAAATTTGGCGACGAAATCGAGCACATGCCTTCAAAAAAGGGCTCTCCTGGCCAAATGGTTTAACTTTGGCAGGTCCCTCGTGCTTTATCATGAAAGTAGACTTCGTGGGGCAGATTCTGGAAGTGATTGCGATCGCAAAGCTCTATTAGTTGCTTTGGAATCGGCTTTTGAAAAAAATTCTGCGAAAATCGCAAAAATTTTGGGTATCGAAATCTGGCAAAAGTCTGCATAAAAGGGCTCTCCTGGCCAAATGGTTTAACTTTGGCAGGTCCCTGCTGGTCTGTTATGAAACTAGAATATCTTTTGCACATTCTGGAAGTGATTGCGATCGCAAAGCTCTATTAGCTGCTGTGGAATCGACTTTTAAAAATGAGAGGGCGTAAAATTCGACAAAAAAATTTGGCGACGAAATCGAGCACATGCCTTCAAAAAAGGGCTCTCCTGGCCAAATGGTTTAACTTTGGCAGGTCCCTCGTGCTTTATCATGAAAGTAGACTTCGTGGGGCAGATTCTGGAAGTGATTGCGATCGCAAAGCTCTATTAGTTGCTTTGGAATCGGCTTTTGAAAAAAATTCTGCGAAAATCGCAAAAATTTTGGGTATCGAAATCTGGCAAAAGTCTGCATAAAAGGGCTCTCCTGGCCAAATGGTTTAACTTTGGCAGGTCCCTGCTGGTCTGTTATGAAACTAGAATATCTTTTGCACATTCTGGAAGTGATTGCGATCGCAAAGCTCTATTAGCTGCTGTGGAATCGACTTTTAAAAATGAGAGGGCGTAAAATTCGACAAAAAAATTTGGCGACGAAATCGAGCACATGCCTTCAAAAAAGGGCTCTCCTGGCCAAATGGTTTAACTTTGGCAGGTCCCTCGTGCTTTATCATGAAAGTAGACTTCGTGGGGCAGATTCTGGAAGTGATTGCGATCGCAAAGCTCTATTAGTTGCTTTGGAATCGGCTTTTGAAAAAAATTCTGCGAAAATCGCAAAAATTTTGGGTATCGAAATCTGGCAAAAGTCTGCATAAAAGGGCTCTCCTGGCCAAATGGTTTAACTTTGGCAGGTCCCTGCTGGTCTGTTATGAAACTAGAATATCTTTTGCACATTCTGGAAGTGATTGCGATCGCAAAGCTCTATTAGCTGCTGTGGAATCGACTTTTAAAAATGAGAGGGCGTAAAATTCGACAAAAAAATTTGGCGACGAAATCGAGCACATGCCTTCAAAAAAGGGCTCTCCTGGCCAAATGGTTTAACTTTGGCAGGTCCCTCGTGCTTTATCATGAAAGTAGACTTCGTGGGGCAGATTCTGGAAGTGATTGCGATCGCAAAGCTCTATTAGTTGCTTTGGAATCGGCTTTTGAAAAAAATTTTGCGAAAATCGCAAAAATTTTGGGTATCGAAATCTGGCAAAAGTCTGCATAAAAGGGCTCTCCTGGCCAAATGGTTTAACTTTGGCAGGTCCCTGCTGGTCTGTTATGAAACTAGAATATCTTTTGCACATTCTGGAAGTGATTGCGATCGCAAAGCTCTATTAGCTGCTGTGGAATCGACTTTTAAAAATGAGAGGGCGTAAAATTCGACAAAAAAATTTGGCGACGAAATCGAGCACATGCCTTCAAAAAAGGGCTCTCCTGGCCAAATGGTTTAACTTTGGCAGGTCCCTCGTGCTTTATCATGAAAGTAGACTTCGTGGGGCAGATTCTGGAAGTGATTGCGATCGCAAAGCTCTATTAGTTGCTTTGGAATCGGCTTTTGAAAAAAATTCTGCGAAAATCGCAAAAATTTTGGGTATCGAAATCTGGCAAAAGTCTGCATAAAAGGGCTCTCCTGGCCAAATGGTTTAACTTTGGCAGGTCCCTGCTGGTCTGTTATGAAACTAGAATATCTTTTGCACATTCTGGAAGTGATTGCGATCGCAAAGCTCTATTAGCTGCTGTGGAATCGACTTTTAAAAATGAGAGGGCGTAAAATTCGACAAAAAAATTTGGCGACGAAATCGAGCACATGCCTTCAAAAAAGGGCTCTCCTGGCCAAATGGTTTAACTTTGGCAGGTCCCTCGTGCTTTATCATGAAAGTAGACTTCGTGGGGCAGATTCTGGAAGTGATTGCGATCGCAAAGCTCTATTAGTTGCTTTGGAATCGGCTTTTGAAAAAAATTCTGCGAAAATCGCAAAAATTTTGGGTATCGAAATCTGGCAAAAGTCTGCATAAAAGGGCTCTCCTGGCCAAATGGTTTAACTTTGGCAGGTCCCTGCTGGTCTGTTATGAAACTAGAATATCTTTTGCACATTCTGGAAGTGATTGCGATCGCAAAGCTCTATTAGCTGCTGTGGAATCGACTTTTAAAAATGAGAGGGCGTAAAATTCGACAAAAAAATTTGGCGACGAAATCGAGCACATGCCTTCAAAAAAGGGCTCTCCTGGCCAAATGGTTTAACTTTGGCAGGTCCCTCGTGCTTTATCATGAAAGTAGACTTCGTGGGGCAGATTCTGGAAGTGATTGCGATCGCAAAGCTCTATTAGTTGCTTTGGAATCGGCTTTTGAAAAAAATTCTGCGAAAATCGCAAAAATTTTGGGTATCGAAATCTGGCAAAAGTCTGCATAAAAGGGCTCTCCTGGCCAAATGGTTTAACTTTGGCAGGTCCCTGCTGGTCTGTTATGAAACTAGAATATCTTTTGCACATTCTGGAAGTGATTGCGATCGCAAAGCTCTATTAGCTGCTGTGGAATCGACTTTTAAAAATGAGAGGGCGTAAAATTCGACAAAAAAATTTGGCGACGAAATCGAGCACATGCCTTCAAAAAAGGGCTCTCCTGGCCAAATGGTTTAACTTTGGCAGGTCCCTCGTGCTTTATCATGAAAGTAGACTTCGTGGGGCAGATTCTGGAAGTGATTGCGATCGCAAAGCTCTATTAGTTGCTTTGGAATCGGCTTTTGAAAAAAATTCTGCGAAAATCGCAAAAATTTTGGGTATCGAAATCTGGCAAAAGTCTGCATAAAAGGGCTCTCCTGGCCAAATGGTTTAACTTTGGCAGGTCCCTGCTGGTCTGTTATGAAACTAGAATATCTTTTGCACATTCTGGAAGTGATTGCGATCGCAAAGCTCTATTAGCTGCTGTGGAATCGACTTTTAAAAATGAGATGTCGTAAAATTCGACAAAAAAATTTGGCGACGAAATCGAGCACATGCCTTCAAAAAAGGGCTCTCCTGGCCAAATGGTTTAACTTTGGCAGGTCCCTCGTGCTTTATCATGAAAGTAGACTTCGTGGGGCAGATTCTGGAAGTGATTGCGATCGCAAAGCTCTATTAGTTGCTTTGGAATCGGCTTTTGAAAAAAATTCTGCGAAAATCGCAAAAATTTTGGGTATCGAAATCTGGCAAAAGTCTGCATAAAAGGGCTCTCCTGGCCAAATGGTTTAACTTTGGCAGGTCCCTGCTGGTCTGTTATGAAACTAGAATATCTTTTGCACATTCTGGAAGTGATTGCGATCGCAAAGCTCTATTAGCTGCTGTGGAATCGACTTTTAAAAATGAGATGTCGTAAAATTCGACAAAAAAATTTGGCGACGAAATCGAGCACATGCCTTCAAAAAAGGGCTCTCCTGGCCAAATGGTTTAACTTTGGCAGGTCCCTCGTGCTTTATCATGAAAGTAGACTTCGTGGGGCAGATTCTGGAAGTGATTGCGATCGCAAAGCTCTATTAGTTGCTTTGGAATCGGCTTTTGAAAAAAATTCTGCGAAAATCGCAAAAATTTTGGGTATCGAAATCTGGCAAAAGTCTGCATAAAAGGGCTCTCCTGGCCAAATGGTTTAACTTTGGCAGGTCCCTGCTGGTCTGTTATGAAACTAGAATATCTTTTGCACATTCTGGAAGTGATTGCGATCGCAAAGCTCTATTAGCTGCTGTGGAATCGACTTTTAAAAATGAGATGTCGTAAAATTCGACAAAAAAATTTGGCGACGAAATCGAGCACATGCCTTCAAAAAAGGGCTCTCCTGGCCAAATGGTTTAACTTTGGCAGGTCCCTCGTGCTTTATCATGAAAGTAGACTTCGTGGGGCAGATTCTGGAAGTGATTGCGATCGCAAAGCTCTATTAGTTGCTTTGGAATCGGCTTTTGAAAAAAATTCTGCGAAAATCGCAAAAATTTTGGGTATCGAAATCTGGCAAAAGTCTGCATAAAAGGGCTCTCCTGGCCAAATGGTTTAACTTTGGCAGGTCCCTGCTGGTCTGTTATGAAACTAGAATATCTTTTGCACATTCTGGAAGTGATTGCGATCGCAAAGCTCTATTAGCTGCTGTGGAATCGACTTTTAAAAATGAGATGTCGTAAAATTCGACAAAAAAATTTGGCGACGAAATCGAGCACATGCCTTCAAAAAAGGGCTCTCCTGGCCAAATGGTTTAACTTTGGCAGGTCCCTCGTGCTTTATCATGAAAGTAGACTTCGTGGGGCAGATTCTGGAAGTGATTGCGATCGCAAAGCTCTATTAGTTGCTTTGGAATCGGCTTTTGAAAAAAATTCTGCGAAAATCGCAAAAATTTTGGGTATCGAAATCTGGCAAAAGTCTGCATAAAAGGGCTCTCCTGGCCAAATGGTTTAACTTTGGCAGGTCCCTGCTGGTCTGTTATGAAACTAGAATATCTTTTGCACATTCTGGAAGTGATTGCGATCGCAAAGCTCTATTAGCTGCTGTGGAATCGACTTTTAAAAATGAGATGTCGTAAAATTCGACAAAAAAATTTGGCGACGAAATCGAGCACATGCCTTCAAAAAAGGGCTCTCCTGGCCAAATGGTTTAACTTTGGCAGGTCCCTCGTGCTTTATCATGAAAGTAGACTTCGTGGGGCAGATTCTGGAAGTGATTGCGATCGCAAAGCTCTATTAGTTGCTTTGGAATCGGCTTTTGAAAAAAATTCTGCGAAAATCGCAAAAATTTTGGGTATCGAAATCTGGCAAAAGTCTGCATAAAAGGGCTCTCCTGGCCAAATGGTTTAACTTTGGCAGGTCCCTGCTGGTCTGTTATGAAACTAGAATATCTTTTGCACATTCTGGAAGTGATTGCGATCGCAAAGCTCTATTAGCTGCTGTGGAATCGACTTTTAAAAATGAGATGTCGTAAAATTCGACAAAAAAATTTGGCGACGAAATCGAGCACATGCCTTCAAAAAAGGGCTCTCCTGGCCAAATGGTTTAACTTTGGCAGGTCCCTCGTGCTTTATCATGAAAGTAGACTTCGTGGGGCAGATTCTGGAAGTGATTGCGATCGCAAAGCTCTATTAGTTGCTTTGGAATCGGCTTTTGAAAAAAATTCTGCGAAAATCGCAAAAATTTTGGGTATCGAAATCTGGCAAAAGTCTGCATAAAAGGGCTCTCCTGGCCAAATGGTTTAACTTTGGCAGGTCCCTGCTGGTCTGTTATGAAACTAGAATATCTTTTGCACATTCTGGAAGTGATTGCGATCGCAAAGCTCTATTAGCTGCTGTGGAATCGACTTTTAAAAATGAGATGTCGTAAAATTCGACAAAAAAATTTGGCGACGAAATCGAGCACATGCCTTCAAAAAAGGGCTCTCCTGGCCAAATGGTTTAACTTTGGCAGGTCCCTCGTGCTTTATCATGAAAGTAGACTTCGTGGGGCAGATTCTGGAAGTGATTGCGATCGCAAAGCTCTATTAGTTGCTTTGGAATCGGCTTTTGAAAAAAATTCTGCGAAAATCGCAAAAATTTTGGGTATCGAAATCTGGCAAAAGTCTGCATAAAAGGGCTCTCCTGGCCAAATGGTTTAACTTTGGCAGGTCCCTGCTGGTCTGTTATGAAACTAGAATATCTTTTGCACATTCTGGAAGTGATTGCGATCGCAAAGCTCTATTAGCTGCTGTGGAATCGACTTTTAAAAATGAGATGTCGTAAAATTCGACAAAAAAATTTGGCGACGAAATCGAGCACATGCCTTCAAAAAAGGGCTCTCCTGGCCAAATGGTTTAACTTTGGCAGGTCCCTCGTGCTTTATCATGAAAGTAGACTTCGTGGGGCAGATTCTGGAAGTGATTGCGATCGCAAAGCTCTATTAGTTGCTTTGGAATCGGCTTTTGAAAAAAATTCTGCGAAAATCGCAAAAATTTTGGGTATCGAAATCTGGCAAAAGTCTGCATAAAAGGGCTCTCCTGGCCAAATGGTTTAACTTTGGCAGGTCCCTGCTGGTCTGTTATGAAACTAGAATATCTTTTGCACATTCTGGAAGTGATTGCGATCGCAAAGCTCTATTAGCTGCTGTGGAATCGACTTTTAAAAATGAGATGTCGTAAAATTCGACAAAAAAATTTGGCGACGAAATCGAGCACATGCCTTCAAAAAAGGGCTCTCCTGGCCAAATGGTTTAACTTTGGCAGGTCCCTCGTGCTTTATCATGAAAGTAGACTTCGTGGGGCAGATTCTGGAAGTGATTGCGATCGCAAAGCTCTATTAGTTGCTTTGGAATCGGCTTTTGAAAAAAATTCTGCGAAAATCGCAAAAATTTTGGGTATCGAAATCTGGCAAAAGTCTGCATAAAAGGGCTCTCCTGGCCAAATGGTTTAACTTTGGCAGGTCCCTGCTGGTCTGTTATGAAACTAGAATATCTTTTGCACATTCTGGAAGTGATTGCGATCGCAAAGCTCTATTAGCTGCTGTGGAATCGACTTTTAAAAATGAGATGTCGTAAAATTCGACAAAAAAATTTGGCGACGAAATCGAGCACATGCCTTCAAAAAAGGGCTCTCCTGGCCAAATGGTTTAACTTTGGCAGGTCCCTCGTGCTTTATCATGAAAGTAGACTTCGTGGGGCAGATTCTGGAAGTGATTGCGATCGCAAAGCTCTATTAGTTGCTTTGGAATCGGCTTTTGAAAAAAATTCTGCGAAAATCGCAAAAATTTTGGGTATCGAAATCTGGCAAAAGTCTGCATAAAAGGGCTCTCCTGGCCAAATGGTTTAACTTTGGCAGGTCCCTGCTGGTCTGTTATGAAACTAGAATATCTTTTGCACATTCTGGAAGTGATTGCGATCGCAAAGCTCTATTAGCTGCTGTGGAATCGACTTTTAAAAATGAGATGTCGTAAAATTCGACAAAAAAATTTGGCGACGAAATCGAGCACATGCCTTCAAAAAAGGGCTCTCCTGGCCAAATGGTTTAACTTTGGCAGGTCCCTCGTGCTTTATCATGAAAGTAGACTTCGTGGGGCAGATTCTGGAAGTGATTGCGATCGCAAAGCTCTATTAGTTGCTTTGGAATCGGCTTTTGAAAAAAATTCTGCGAAAATCGCAAAAATTTTGGGTATCGAAATCTGGCAAAAGTCTGCATAAAAGGGCTCTCCTGGCCAAATGGTTTAACTTTGGCAGGTCCCTGCTGGTCTGTTATGAAACTAGAATATCTTTTGCACATTCTGGAAGTGATTGCGATCGCAAAGCTCTATTAGCTGCTGTGGAATCGACTTTTAAAAATGAGAGGGCGTAAAATTCGACAAAAAAATTTGGCGACGAAATCGAGCACATGCCTTCAAAAAAGGGCTCTCCTGGCCAAATGGTTTAACTTTGGCAGGTCCCTCGTGCTTTATCATGAAAGTAGACTTCGTGGGGCAGATTCTGGAAGTGATTGCGATCGCAAAGCTCTATTAGTTGCTTTGGAATCGGCTTTTGAAAAAAATTCTGCGAAAATCGCAAAAATTTTGGGTATCGAAATCTGGCAAAAGTCTGCATAAAAGGGCTCTCCTGGCCAAATGGTTTAACTTTGGCAGGTCCCTGCTGGTCTGTTATGAAACTAGAATATCTTTTGCACATTCTGGAAGTGATTGCGATCGCAAAGCTCTATTAGCTGCTGTGGAATCGACTTTTAAAAATGAGAGGGCGTAAAATTCGACAAAAAAATTTGGCGACGAAATCGAGCACATGCCTTCAAAAAAGGGCTCTCCTGGCCAAATGGTTTAACTTTGGCAGGTCCCTCGTGCTTTATCATGAAAGTAGACTTCGTGGGGCAGATTCTGGAAGTGATTGCGATCGCAAAGCTCTATTAGTTGCTTTGGAATCGGCTTTTGAAAAAAATTCTGCGAAAATCGCAAAAATTTTGGGTATCGAAATCTGGCAAAAGTCTGCATAAAAGGGCTCTCCTGGCCAAATGGTTTAACTTTGGCAGGTCCCTGCTGGTCTGTTATGAAACTAGAATATCTTTTGCACATTCTGGAAGTGATTGCGATCGCAAAGCTCTATTAGCTGCTGTGGAATCGACTTTTAAAAATGAGAGGGCGTAAAATTCGACAAAAAAATTTGGCGACGAAATCGAGCACATGCCTTCAAAAAAGGGCTCTCCTGGCCAAATGGTTTAACTTTGGCAGGTCCCTCGTGCTTTATCATGAAAGTAGACTTCGTGGGGCAGATTCTGGAAGTGATTGCGATCGCAAAGCTCTATTAGTTGCTTTGGAATCGGCTTTTGAAAAAAATTCTGCGAAAATCGCAAAAATTTTGGGTATCGAAATCTGGCAAAAGTCTGCATAAAAGGGCTCTCCTGGCCAAATGGTTTAACTTTGGCAGGTCCCTGCTGGTCTGTTATGAAACTAGAATATCTTTTGCACATTCTGGAAGTGATTGCGATCGCAAAGCTCTATTAGCTGCTGTGGAATCGACTTTTAAAAATGAGAGGGCGTAAAATTCGACAAAAAAATTTGGCGACGAAATCGAGCACATGCCTTCAAAAAAGGGCTCTCCTGGCCAAATGGTTTAACTTTGGCAGGTCCCTCGTGCTTTATCATGAAAGTAGACTTCGTGGGGCAGATTCTGGAAGTGATTGCGATCGCAAAGCTCTATTAGTTGCTTTGGAATCGGCTTTTGAAAAAAATTCTGCGAAAATCGCAAAAATTTTGGGTATCGAAATCTGGCAAAAGTCTGCATAAAAGGGCTCTCCTGGCCAAATGGTTTAACTTTGGCAGGTCCCTGCTGGTCTGTTATGAAACTAGAATATCTTTTGCACATTCTGGAAGTGATTGCGATCGCAAAGCTCTATTAGCTGCTGTGGAATCGACTTTTAAAAATGAGAGGGCGTAAAATTCGACAAAAAAATTTGGCGACGAAATCGAGCACATGCCTTCAAAAAAGGGCTCTCCTGGCCAAATGGTTTAACTTTGGCAGGTCCCTCGTGCTTTATCATGAAAGTAGACTTCGTGGGGCAGATTCTGGAAGTGATTGCGATCGCAAAGCTCTATTAGTTGCTTTGGAATCGGCTTTTGAAAAAAATTCTGCGAAAATCGCAAAAATTTTGGGTATCGAAATCTGGCAAAAGTCTGCATAAAAGGGCTCTCCTGGCCAAATGGTTTAACTTTGGCAGGTCCCTGCTGGTCTGTTATGAAACTAGAATATCTTTTGCACATTCTGGAAGTGATTGCGATCGCAAAGCTCTATTAGCTGCTGTGGAATCGACTTTTAAAAATGAGAGGGCGTAAAATTCGACAAAAAAATTTGGCGACGAAATCGAGCACATGCCTTCAAAAAAGGGCTCTCCTGGCCAAATGGTTTAACTTTGGCAGGTCCCTCGTGCTTTATCATGAAAGTAGACTTCGTGGGGCAGATTCTGGAAGTGATTGCGATCGCAAAGCTCTATTAGTTGCTTTGGAATCGGCTTTTGAAAAAAATTCTGCGAAAATCGCAAAAATTTTGGGTATCGAAATCTGGCAAAAGTCTGCATAAAAGGGCTCTCCTGGCCAAATGGTTTAACTTTGGCAGGTCCCTGCTGGTCTGTTATGAAACTAGAATATCTTTTGCACATTCTGGAAGTGATTGCGATCGCAAAGCTCTATTAGCTGCTGTGGAATCGACTTTTAAAAATGAGAGGGCGTAAAATTCGACAAAAAAATTTGGCGACGAAATCGAGCACATGCCTTCAAAAAAGGGCTCTCCTGGCCAAATGGTTTAACTTTGGCAGGTCCCTCGTGCTTTATCATGAAAGTAGACTTCGTGGGGCAGATTCTGGAAGTGATTGCGATCGCAAAGCTCTATTAGTTGCTTTGGAATCGGCTTTTGAAAAAAATTCTGCGAAAATCGCAAAAATTTTGGGTATCGAAATCTGGCAAAAGTCTGCATAAAAGGGCTCTCCTGGCCAAATGGTTTAACTTTGGCAGGTCCCTGCTGGTCTGTTATGAAACTAGAATATCTTTTGCACATTCTGGAAGTGATTGCGATCGCAAAGCTCTATTAGCTGCTGTGGAATCGACTTTTAAAAATGAGAGGGCGTAAAATTCGACAAAAAAATTTGGCGACGAAATCGAGCACATGCCTTCAAAAAAGGGCTCTCCTGGCCAAATGGTTTAACTTTGGCAGGTCCCTCGTGCTTTATCATGAAAGTAGACTTCGTGGGGCAGATTCTGGAAGTGATTGCGATCGCAAAGCTCTATTAGTTGCTTTGGAATCGGCTTTTGAAAAAAATTCTGCGAAAATCGCAAAAATTTTGGGTATCGAAATCTGGCAAAAGTCTGCATAAAAGGGCTCTCCTGGCCAAATGGTTTAACTTTGGCAGGTCCCTGCTGGTCTGTTATGAAACTAGAATATCTTTTGCACATTCTGGAAGTGATTGCGATCGCAAAGCTCTATTAGCTGCTGTGGAATCGACTTTTAAAAATGAGAGGGCGTAAAATTCGACAAAAAAATTTGGCGACGAAATCGAGCACATGCCTTCAAAAAAGGGCTCTCCTGGCCAAATGGTTTAACTTTGGCAGGTCCCTCGTGCTTTATCATGAAAGTAGACTTCGTGGGGCAGATTCTGGAAGTGATTGCGATCGCAAAGCTCTATTAGTTGCTTTGGAATCGGCTTTTGAAAAAAATTCTGCGAAAATCGCAAAAATTTTGGGTATCGAAATCTGGCAAAAGTCTGCATAAAAGGGCTCTCCTGGCCAAATGGTTTAACTTTGGCAGGTCCCTGCTGGTCTGTTATGAAACTAGAATATCTTTTGCACATTCTGGAAGTGATTGCGATCGCAAAGCTCTATTAGCTGCTGTGGAATCGACTTTTAAAAATGAGAGGGCGTAAAATTCGACAAAAAAATTTGGCGACGAAATCGAGCACATGCCTTCAAAAAAGGGCTCTCCTGGCCAAATGGTTTAACTTTGGCAGGTCCCTCGTGCTTTATCATGAAAGTAGACTTCGTGGGGCAGATTCTGGAAGTGATTGCGATCGCAAAGCTCTATTAGTTGCTTTGGAATCGGCTTTTGAAAAAAATTCTGCGAAAATCGCAAAAATTTTGGGTATCGAAATCTGGCAAAAGTCTGCATAAAAGGGCTCTCCTGGCCAAATGGTTTAACTTTGGCAGGTCCCTGCTGGTCTGTTATGAAACTAGAATATCTTTTGCACATTCTGGAAGTGATTGCGATCGCAAAGCTCTATTAGCTGCTGTGGAATACGACTTTTAAAAATGAGAGGGCGTAAAATTCGACAAAAAAATTTGGCGACGAAATCGAGCACATGCCTTCAAAAAAGGGCTCTCCTGGCCAAATGGTTTAACTTTGGCAGGTCCCTCGTGCTTTATCATGAAAGTAGACTTCGTGGGGCAGATTCTGGAAGTGATTGCGATCGCAAAGCTCTATTAGTTGCTTTGGAATCGGCTTTTGAAAAAAATTCTGCGAAAATCGCAAAAATTTTGGGTATCGAAATCTGGCAAAAGTCTGCATAAAAGGGCTCTCCTGGCCAAATGGTTTAACTTTGGCAGGTCCCTGCTGGTCTGTTATGAAACTAGAATATCTTTTGCACATTCTGGAAGTGATTGCGATCGCAAAGCTCTATTAGCTGCTGTGGAATCGACTTTTAAAAATGAGAGGGCGTAAAATTCGACAAAAAAATTTGGCGACGAAATCGAGCACATGCCTTCAAAAAAGGGCTCTCCTGGCCAAATGGTTTAACTTTGGCAGGTCCCTCGTGCTTTATCATGAAAGTAGACTTCGTGGGGCAGATTCTGGAAGTGATTGCGATCGCAAAGCTCTATTAGTTGGTTTGGAATCGGCTTTTGAAAAAAATTCTGCGAAAATCGCAAAAATTTTGGGTATCGAAATCTGGCAAAAGTCTGCATAAAAGGGCTCTCCTGGCCAAATGGTTTAACTTTGGCAGGTCCCTGCTGGTCTGTTATGAAACTAGAATATCTTTTGCACATTCTGGAAGTGATTGCGATCGCAAAGCTCTATTAGCTGCTGTGGAATCGACTTTTAAAAATGAGAGGGCGTAAAATTCGACAAAAAAATTTGGCGACGAAATCGAGCACATGCCTTCAAAAAAGGGCTCTCCTGGCCAAATGGTTTAACTTTGGCAGGTCCCTCGTGCTTTATCATGAAAGTAGACTTCGTGGGGCAGATTCTGGAAGTGATTGCGATCGCAAAGCTCTATTAGTTGCTTTGGAATCGGCTTTTGAAAAAAATTCTGCGAAAATCGCAAAAATTTTGGGTATCGAAATCTGGCAAAAGTCTGCATAAAAGGGCTCTCCTGGCCAAATGGTTTAACTTTGGCAGGTCCCTGCTGGTCTGTTATGAAACTAGAATATCTTTTGCACATTCTGGAAGTGATTGCGATCGCAAAGCTCTATTAGCTGCTGTGGAATCGACTTTTAAAAATGAGAGGGCGTAAAATTCGACAAAAAAATTTGGCGACGAAATCGAGCACATGCCTTCAAAAAAGGGCTCTCCTGGCCAAATGGTTTAACTTTGGCAGGTCCCTCGTGCTTTATCATGAAAGTAGACTTCGTGGGGCAGATTCTGGAAGTGATTGCGATCGCAAAGCTCTATTAGTTGCTTTGGAATCGGCTTTTGAAAAAAATTCTGCGAAAATCGCAAAAATTTTGGGTATCGAAATCTGGCAAAAGTCTGCATAAAAGGGCTCTCCTGGCCAAATGGTTTAACTTTGGCAGGTCCCTGCTGGTCTGTTATGAAACTAGAATATCTTTTGCACATTCTGGAAGTGATTGCGATCGCAAAGCTCTATTAGCTGCTGTGGAATCGACTTTTAAAAATGAGAGGGCGTAAAATTCGACAAAAAAATTTGGCGACGAAATCGAGCACATGCCTTCAAAAAAGGGCTCTCCTGGCCAAATGGTTTAACTTTGGCAGGTCCCTCGTGCTTTATCATGAAAGTAGACTTCGTGGGGCAGATTCTGGAAGTGATTGCGATCGCAAAGCTCTATTAGTTGCTTTGGAATCGGCTTTTGAAAAAAATTCTGCGAAAATCGCAAAAATTTTGGGTATCGAAATCTGGCAAAAGTCTGCATAAAAGGGCTCTCCTGGCCAAATGGTTTAACTTTGGCAGGTCCCTGCTGGTCTGTTATGAAACTAGAATATCTTTTGCACATTCTGGAAGTGATTGCGATCGCAAAGCTCTATTAGCTGCTGTGGAATCGACTTTTAAAAATGAGAGGGCGTAAAATTCGACAAAAAAATTTGGCGACGAAATCGAGCACATGCCTTCAAAAAAGGGCTCTCCTGGCCAAATGGTTTAACTTTGGCAGGTCCCTCGTGCTTTATCATGAAAGTAGACTTCGTGGGGCAGATTCTGGAAGTGATTGCGATCGCAAAGCTCTATTAGTTGCTTTGGAATCGGCTTTTGAAAAAAATTCTGCGAAAATCGCAAAAATTTTGGGTATCGAAATCTGGCAAAAGTCTGCATAAAAGGGCTCTCCTGGCCAAATGGTTTAACTTTGGCAGGTCCCTGCTGGTCTGTTATGAAACTAGAATATCTTTTGCACATTCTGGAAGTGATTGCGATCGCAAAGCTCTATTAGCTGCTGTGGAATCGACTTTTAAAAATGAGAGGGCGTAAAATTCGACAAAAAAATTTGGCGACGAAATCGAGCACATGCCTTCAAAAAAGGGCTCTCCTGGCCAAATGGTTTAACTTTGGCAGGTCCCTCGTGCTTTATCATGAAAGTAGACTTCGTGGGGCAGATTCTGGAAGTGATTGCGATCGCAAAGCTCTATTAGTTGCTTTGGAATCGGCTTTTGAAAAAAATTCTGCGAAAATCGCAAAAATTTTGGGTATCGAAATCTGGCAAAAGTCTGCATAAAAGGGCTCTCCTGGCCAAATGGTTTAACTTTGGCAGGTCCCTGCTGGTCTGTTATGAAACTAGAATATCTTTTGCACATTCTGGAAGTGATTGCGATCGCAAAGCTCTATTAGCTGCTGTGGAATCGACTTTTAAAAATGAGAGGGCGTAAAATTCGACAAAAAAATTTGGCGACGAAATCGAGCACATGCCTTCAAAAAAGGGCTCTCCTGGCCAAATGGTTTAACTTTGGCAGGTCCCTCGTGCTTTATCATGAAAGTAGACTTCGTGGGGCAGATTCTGGAAGTGATTGCGATCGCAAAGCTCTATTAGTTGCTTTGGAATCGGCTTTTGAAAAAAATTCTGCGAAAATCGCAAAAATTTTGGGTATCGAAATCTGGCAAAAGTCTGCATAAAAGGGCTCTCCTGGCCAAATGGTTTAACTTTGGCAGGTCCCTGCTGGTCTGTTATGAAACTAGAATATCTTTTGCACATTCTGGAAGTGATTGCGATCGCAAAGCTCTATTAGCTGCTGTGGAATCGACTTTTAAAAATGAGAGGGCGTAAAATTCGACAAAAAAATTTGGCGACGAAATCGAGCACATGCCTTCAAAAAAGGGCTCTCCTGGCCAAATGGTTTAACTTTGGCAGGTCCCTCGTGCTTTATCATGAAAGTAGACTTCGTGGGGCAGATTCTGGAAGTGATTGCGATCGCAAAGCTCTATTAGTTGCTTTGGAATCGGCTTTTGAAAAAAATTCTGCGAAAATCGCAAAAATTTTGGGTATCGAAATCTGGCAAAAGTCTGCATAAAAGGGCTCTCCTGGCCAAATGGTTTAACTTTGGCAGGTCCCTGCTGGTCTGTTATGAAACTAGAATATCTTTTGCACATTCTGGAAGTGATTGCGATCGCAAAGCTCTATTAGCTGCTGTGGAATCGACTTTTAAAAATGAGAGGGCGTAAAATTCGACAAAAAAATTTGGCGACGAAATCGAGCACATGCCTTCAAAAAAGGGCTCTCCTGGCCAAATGGTTTAACTTTGGCAGGTCCCTCGTGCTTTATCATGAAAGTAGACTTCGTGGGGCAGATTCTGGAAGTGATTGCGATCGCAAAGCTCTATTAGTTGCTTTGGAATCGGCTTTTGAAAAAAATTCTGCGAAAATCGCAAAAATTTTGGGTATCGAAATCTGGCAAAAGTCTGCATAAAAGGGCTCTCCTGGCCAAATGGTTTAACTTTGGCAGGTCCCTGCTGGTCTGTTATGAAACTAGAATATCTTTTGCACATTCTGGAAGTGATTGCGATCGCAAAGCTCTATTAGCTGCTGTGGAATCGACTTTTAAAAATGAGAGGGCGTAAAATTCGACAAAAAAATTTGGCGACGAAATCGAGCACATGCCTTCAAAAAAGGGCTCTCCTGGCCAAATGGTTTAACTTTGGCAGGTCCCTCGTGCTTTATCATGAAAGTAGACTTCGTGGGGCAGATTCTGGAAGTGATTGCGATCGCAAAGCTCTATTAGTTGCTTTGGAATCGGCTTTTGAAAAAAATTCTGCGAAAATCGCAAAAATTTTGGGTATCGAAATCTGGCAAAAGTCTGCATAAAAGGGCTCTCCTGGCCAAATGGTTTAACTTTGGCAGGTCCCTGCTGGTCTGTTATGAAACTAGAATATCTTTTGCACATTCTGGAAGTGATTGCGATCGCAAAGCTCTATTAGCTGCTGTGGAATCGACTTTTAAAAATGAGAGGGCGTAAAATTCGACAAAAAAATTTGGCGACGAAATCGAGCACATGCCTTCAAAAAAGGGCTCTCCTGGCCAAATGGTTTAACTTTGGCAGGTCCCTCGTGCTTTATCATGAAAGTAGACTTCGTGGGGCAGATTCTGGAAGTGATTGCGATCGCAAAGCTCTATTAGTTGCTTTGGAATCGGCTTTTGAAAAAAATTCTGCGAAAATCGCAAAAATTTTGGGTATCGAAATCTGGCAAAAGTCTGCATAAAAGGGCTCTCCTGGCCAAATGGTTTAACTTTGGCAGGTCCCTGCTGGTCTGTTATGAAACTAGAATATCTTTTGCACATTCTGGAAGTGATTGCGATCGCAAAGCTCTATTAGCTGCTGTGGAATCGACTTTTAAAAATGAGAGGGCGTAAAATTCGACAAAAAAATTTGGCGACGAAATCGAGCACATGCCTTCAAAAAAGGGCTCTCCTGGCCAAATGGTTTAACTTTGGCAGGTCCCTCGTGCTTTATCATGAAAGTAGACTTCGTGGGGCAGATTCTGGAAGTGATTGCGATCGCAAAGCTCTATTAGTTGCTTTGGAATCGGCTTTTGAAAAAAATTCTGCGAAAATCGCAAAAATTTTGGGTATCGAAATCTGGCAAAAGTCTGCATAAAAGGGCTCTCCTGGCCAAATGGTTTAACTTTGGCAGGTCCCTGCTGGTCTGTTATGAAACTAGAATATCTTTTGCACATTCTGGAAGTGATTGCGATCGCAAAGCTCTATTAGCTGCTGTGGAATCGACTTTTAAAAATGAGAGGGCGTAAAATTCGACAAAAAAATTTGGCGACGAAATCGAGCACATGCCTTCAAAAAAGGGCTCTCCTGGCCAAATGGTTTAACTTTGGCAGGTCCCTCGTGCTTTATCATGAAAGTAGACTTCGTGGGGCAGATTCTGGAAGTGATTGCGATCGCAAAGCTCTATTAGTTGCTTTGGAATCGGCTTTTGAAAAAAATTCTGCGAAAATCGCAAAAATTTTGGGTATCGAAATCTGGCAAAAGTCTGCATAAAAGGGCTCTCCTGGCCAAATGGTTTAACTTTGGCAGGTCCCTGCTGGTCTGTTATGAAACTAGAATATCTTTTGCACATTCTGGAAGTGATTGCGATCGCAAAGCTCTATTAGCTGCTGTGGAATCGACTTTTAAAAATGAGAGGGCGTAAAATTCGACAAAAAAATTTGGCGACGAAATCGAGCACATGCCTTCAAAAAAGGGCTCTCCTGGCCAAATGGTTTAACTTTGGCAGGTCCCTCGTGCTTTATCATGAAAGTAGACTTCGTGGGGCAGATTCTGGAAGTGATTGCGATCGCAAAGCTCTATTAGTTGCTTTGGAATCGGCTTTTGAAAAAAATTCTGCGAAAATCGCAAAAATTTTGGGTATCGAAATCTGGCAAAAGTCTGCATAAAAGGGCTCTCCTGGCCAAATGGTTTAACTTTGGCAGGTCCCTGCTGGTCTGTTATGAAACTAGAATATCTTTTGCACATTCTGGAAGTGATTGCGATCGCAAAGCTCTATTAGCTGCTGTGGAATCGACTTTTAAAAATGAGAGGGCGTAAAATTCGACAAAAAAATTTGGCGACGAAATCGAGCACATGCCTTCAAAAAAGGGCTCTCCTGGCCAAATGGTTTAACTTTGGCAGGTCCCTCGTGCTTTATCATGAAAGTAGACTTCGTGGGGCAGATTCTGGAAGTGATTGCGATCGCAAAGCTCTATTAGTTGCTTTGGAATCGGCTTTTGAAAAAAATTCTGCGAAAATCGCAAAAATTTTGGGTATCGAAATCTGGCAAAAGTCTGCATAAAAGGGCTCTCCTGGCCAAATGGTTTAACTTTGGCAGGTCCCTGCTGGTCTGTTATGAAACTAGAATATCTTTTGCACATTCTGGAAGTGATTGCGATCGCAAAGCTCTATTAGCTGCTGTGGAATCGACTTTTAAAAATGAGAGGGCGTAAAATTCGACAAAAAAATTTGGCGACGAAATCGAGCACATGCCTTCAAAAAAGGGCTCTCCTGGCCAAATGGTTTAACTTTGGCAGGTCCCTCGTGCTTTATCATGAAAGTAGACTTCGTGGGGCAGATTCTGGAAGTGATTGCGATCGCAAAGCTCTATTAGTTGCTTTGGAATCGGCTTTTGAAAAAAATTCTGCGAAAATCGCAAAAATTTTGGGTATCGAAATCTGGCAAAAGTCTGCATAAAAGGGCTCTCCTGGCCAAATGGTTTAACTTTGGCAGGTCCCTGCTGGTCTGTTATGAAACTAGAATATCTTTTGCACATTCTGGAAGTGATTGCGATCGCAAAGCTCTATTAGCTGCTGTGGAATCGACTTTTAAAAATGAGAGGGCGTAAAATTCGACAAAAAAATTTGGCGACGAAATCGAGCACATGCCTTCAAAAAAGGGCTCTCCTGGCCAAATGGTTTAACTTTGGCAGGTCCCTCGTGCTTTATCATGAAAGTAGACTTCGTGGGGCAGATTCTGGAAGTGATTGCGATCGCAAAGCTCTATTAGTTGCTTTGGAATCGGCTTTTGAAAAAAATTCTGCGAAAATCGCAAAAATTTTGGGTATCGAAATCTGGCAAAAGTCTGCATAAAAGGGCT
>CAWVNO010001812.1:0-19662 GCA_963930645.1 Salticus scenicus
TTAATACAATACTTTAATAAAGAAGCATCACAAAACTGGCGTTGTAAAAATTATTACTTACAAACTTTGAATAAACACCATAAAATGCAATAAACTCGCAACAATTGTTTCGGGTCGAAAAAACACACGACCCTTCATCAGGCGAACAAAGTAAGCACGAGTGCTGCAGTCAAAGCGGCAACGCACAAAATCGATTAAAATGAAAAGAAAAAGTTTATAAAGTAGAAACAAAATATAGCTACTGGTGTGAGTAGAATTGTACAAAAAACAAGAAAATAAATAAATGAGTGAGATTAAACATATAACAATCTAAGGATAACAAAAATTAAACTAAAATCTAAGTTACGTGAGTAATTTCCAAGCATCAGAGAAGAAAGAAGTGGAAGAAATATCATTAACAAGATTTTTCGAATTTTTAAATATGTAAAATGCTTCATGAATATCCAAATGGGAGGAGCAGACAGGAGATGAAATTATGTTAGTTTTGGAAAAATCAAAACGATGACCTTGAGACCAGCAGTGGGAAGCAATAGAAGATTTGGTAATCTCTTCATTACGAACATTCCGACGGTGCTCATTTATTCTGTATTTCAAACGCCTCCTAGTTTGACCAATATAACCTAAGTTGCAGGACGAACACGGAAATAAATAAATTCCAGAACGGTTTTCGGTGGGAATGGGATCCTTAAGATAACATAATTTTATTTTATTGACGGGTTTGTAAATAACTTTGAAACCAAACGGTGAAAGAATTTTAGAGATTTTAAAAGAGAGTGAAGAATAAAAAGGTAAAACAACTGGGATGAGACTGTGATCGTTTAATTTGGGAGCAGAACGTTTAGGATTCTTAAATTTATATAGAGCTTTATCGATGATAGATGGGTTGTAGCCACGAGAGAGGGCAAGAGATTTTAAATAATTAATTTCTTTCGAAAGATTAGACGGATCAGAACAAATGTGTAAGGCACGGTAAACATAAGTGTAAAAAGCAGACATTTTTTGTTGAGGGGCGTGGTTAGAGAGAGCATGCGGCGGCAAAGAGACTGAGAATGGTTTTCTAAAAACAGTAGTTGAGAAAAAATCCTTTTCTTTATTCACAAGAACGTCAAGGAAGGGCAAAGAGCAATCCTGTTCAACCTCAAAAGTGAATTGAATGCATGGGTCAATCGAATTGACCAAAGAAAGTAAATTGGACAAATCGACATCAGGAGAGACAAGAACGAAAGTGTCATCCACATACCTAAACCAGTGAGGAAATATATACACCGAAGAGTTTTTCTTTAAAATAGTGCATATAAATGTCGCAAAGTAAAGGAGAGAGAGTACTACCCATAGCCATACCATCATTTTGGGAATAATAAGTACCATTAAAAATGAAGGCAATCTGCCTGATACACAAATGAACTAAATTTACAAGCTCCTTAATTTCAATAGAAGAATAATGGAATTCACGTAGTCTTCTCTCTAAACAAATCAGAGCACCTTGAACCTTAACATTTGTAAAAAGTGATTTGACATCTAATCAAAGCGGCAATGCACAAAGTCGTTCAAAATAGGCCATGCACAATGTTGTTCAAAATGAAAAGAAAAACTTTATAAAGTAGAAAGTAAATATAGCTACTGGTGTGAGTAGAATTGTAGAAGAAAACAAGAAAATAAATGAATGAGGAGATTAAACATATAACAATCTAAGGATAACAAAAATTAAACTAAAATCTATATTACAATTCTACTCACACCAGTAGCTATATTTAGTTTCTACTTTATAAACTTTTTCTTTTCATTTTTAACGGTTTTGTGCGTTGCCGCTTTGACTGCAGCACTCGTGCTTACTTTGTTCGCCTGTGTTTTTTCGACCCGAAACAATTGTTGCGAGTTTATTGCAGTTTATGGTGTTTATTCAAAGTTTGTAAGTAATAATTTTTACAACGCCAGTTTTGTGATGCTTCTTTATTAAATTTGTTGCTATTTTGGGCTTTTAGCATCGAGTAAGTAATTTTGCGAGTGTCTCCTATTTCTTTTTATTGTTGTTATTTGTTAATTTATGCTATTTTCTTCTCGATTTTGAGCCTCTCATTTCATATTTTCATTTTACCGTTTGTGTTCCACTTGTTTAATTATTTCTTTTTCTCCCTTTACTCCTCCCCCTTTTATTCGTTTTAACTCCGCCTTCTTTAAGTTTCGAGTTGTTTAATTGTTAATTTATGCTCATTTCTTCCCATTTTTGAGCCTCTCATTACATATTTTTATTTTATCGATTGTTTTCTAATTAATTATTACATTTTTGTTTTTAAAACTCCCCCCCTTTTTTATTTTTGTTTTTTAAACTCCGCCTTCTTTAAGTTTTTACTTGTTTAATTGTTAATTTTTGCTAATTTCTTCTCATTTTTGAGCCTCTGATTTCATATTTTTTGTCGAGGCTTTTCTAATTGTTTAGTTACTTTTTTGTATTTTGTATTTACTGTTTTGTATCTTTAAACTCCTCCCCCCCCTTTTTTTTCGTTTAAACTTTGCCTTCTTTAAGTTTTGACTTGTTTTATTTGTTAATTTTTGCTAATTTTTTCTCATTTTTTGAGACTGTCATTTTATATTTTTATTTTATCGATTTTTCTATTTGATTAATTACATTTTTGTATTTTAACGCCCTCCCCCCCATTCTTTTTGTTTAAACTCCGCCTTCTTTAAGTTTTGACTCTTGTTTCTGTATATGTTTTTAGCATGAGTTCTTCAGAGATTAATCGTTTCAAACATCTTCGTTTGAAACGTTCTCGCTATCTCAATCATTTAAATTTTCTTCTTAGATGTAAGCGTGCTCGGATAATTCCTAAGTTCATAGACATTAAGTACAATCTTCCTGCTTCTCTTCGCATTAAAAATGCTTTAAATAGGAGTAAATTTGCCATTCTTAGGGCTATTATTCAGGATATACGACAGTCTCTCTCGTCTATTGAGTCTGAATTATATACTTTACACCTGTCTCTTAGCAATTCTGTTCATGATTTCTCTTCTTTTGAAAAAAGAAATTTCGCATACGTTGCGTTTCAGTCTTCTAGGCATCAAACTAACTTAAATAAGAAATTTAATTATCTTATTAAAAGTAATTCCTTTACTTCTCCCGTTTCTCCTCTTGCTCAGAATACTGTTGTTAATCTCTCTTCGCACGTTCTGACTAATACTCAACGCGACGTGCTCAGTTTGGGTCTGAATTTTGCGCGTACTTCGAGACCCTCCATTCCGGATTTGATCGCTCCGATTGAAAATTCCTTTAAAAATAGTAAAATTTCTCCAGGCCAGTTAGAATCTCTTCGTTTCATTTTATCTAACATTATTTCCTCCAATAATCATCCACAAAAGTCTAACCTTACTCCTTCTCAAAAATCCGCCCTCTCTGAATTAAACTCCGCCCCGATTTAATTGTCACAAGATCTGATAAAGGGGGACAAACTGTTCTACTCAACAAATCGGATTATATTTCCCATGTTGAGTCCTTGCTTACCTCAGGTCCATATTCGAAACTTAAAAAAGATCCTTCTAATGATCATCTTGATCAAGTCAAACACCACGTTAAAATTTCCGTTATTCTTAATGATTATACCAAGCGCATGGTAATTCCTTCTGCTGCTAATTGTGCTCGTTTCTATGCACTTCCGAAAATTCATAAACCCACTCTCTGCTTTCGACCTATTGTATCTAATTATCACAGCGTATATTGAGTCTTTTGGTGCTGTGATTAACTTTTTCGTTTTTCAAGAAATTATCTTTCGCAATTAAAGAAATAATTTAACAGATATAATTAATCTTTCGTGCTGGGATTCAATTTTTCCTCCTTTTCCAAGAAATTTTCTTTTCCAATTAAACAAATAGCTTAACAGGTGGGGGTGATTAAAAAAAAAAAAAAAAAAGAAAAATGTAAATACATGTTAAGAAATATGTAAAAATGCTTAGGAAAATAAGAAGAATAGTTTGTATAGAGATAATCCGAGGGTGAGAGCATCCTTTGTGCATGGGATCAAGATTACAAATTCCATGGGGGAATTTGGGTAAACAAAATATATTCTAGAAAGTATGTTGAAAATATGAGATTCTTTGTTCCAGTTTCACGAGCAAAGCATTCATTTTGTTAAGCTGCTTTGGGAAACAGCTGTAAATGCCATCGTTCTGGAATGCATATTGCATCTGCATAGGGAAAGCTAGTATTCAAAAATCCTTTCTCTCTTTTCCTTTTTTATCGAAGTGAAGCGTGAAACGTGACCTCGAAACAGATGGCTGAAGAAAACAGCTGATAAGCGGGGATCCCCCTTTTCACTCCGTTCTGTGACGTGAGCACAAGAATTTCCATATGAAAATCACAGGGGAGGGGTCACAAGCTGTACCTCGTGGTTTTTCTACGCATTCATTCGGCGTAGTGGGTTTGCTGATGTATCATGGGGAGAGGAAGGCGGGGCGACTGCTTTCCCCTCTCGGTTTGGATAAAAAGTGGACATTTTTAGTTTTTGAAAAAAAAAAAAAAAAGAGAAGCAAGAAAGAAAAAAAAAAAAAGAGGAGATCAGTCTTCTCGTTTGGGAAGTAGTGAGTACTTGATCTGATTGAGACTCGCTGGTTTTGGCGAAGTGTGGTCGTAAGATAGCTGTTTTATGAGAAGAGATTGGAGGCAGGTTTGGTTCGCTTGCTCGTGATAAGCAGAGGCTGATGTGAGATCTCTGGAGGCTAGTTTTTCCTCGTGATATCTAGTGGTGGGCTGAAGATAATGATGAAAGGTCGAGCGAATCTTGGGTAGTTTTTTATGAGACGGGTCGTAAGGAAGGTAGAGCAGCGAGTTGTAAAAGAAGGAAGAAGAAACGATGAGTGTTATGAGAAGGGAGTGAACCGTACGAGCTATGCATGCCGGTGGTGGTTTTTCGAAAAAATTAAGCTGGTGCTATTAAGTTAATGGAATCAAGCTATATTTTTCCCTGAAAGCAAAAGTTGTCGGAGCCCTTATAAAAGAGACGAGTGAGCGTATGGCTGAAAAGCTGGATAATTTCGCTGTTCCTGAACGAAGGTACCCGGAGTGTAGAAGTATTGACGTTTCCCGATGGATGCTTTGTCCTTAAAGTGGTTGTGAAAAAACTCTCCTCGACGCTTGGCGGAACTGTTGCAGCTAAAATACCAAATGTTATGTAAGTCAATTATTATATTCATGTCTTTAATTATTCCTGCTTCTTGTATATTGTTGCTTCACTTAAAATGTATTAATTTTTTTTAAGATAGTAATTTTGTGTTGGTATGTAAGGACGGATTGTCCAGATCAACACTAGCTTCTGTATCATGATGGTATATTTTCCCTTATTCTGCTGACAGTTAAACGTTAAGAAATATAGTGTAATCCTACTGTAGTCTAATTAAAAATTGGTATATGTTAAAAGCTCAAATTTTAGTGTTGGTGCTCCTTTGTGAAAGTATTGGTTTTTTATTTAATTGTGTCAGATAAAAGATAACAATGAAAAGTTAATTACACTAGAGAAACAAGTTTATTTTCTTTATTTACTCTTGTCTGCGGGTAGTGTTTTACCCATTTTTCTGAACTAGGGTTTTGCGATAGAAAGGTTAATAAGTAAAAGATAAATTTTAAGAACACAACGCGAATTTATCTTTATGGTTTGTTTTTGTTTAATTCTATACGATCACCTTATCTTTCTTTAAGTTACAAGGAAAATTATATTTGGAAAACTTAAACATCTTTTTTTATTATGAAGGAAATAATTACATTTGTTTTTTATGTCGTTATTATTTAAAATCTAGTAAATAATCACTACTTTAGGTTTAAAGTTGAAGCCAAAGGCAACTTAAGCTTAATGAATATTATTTTCAAAGTTAAATAGATTTGAATCTTAAATTTAAAAACTTAGCATAAGAAAAAATTATGATAATATGAATAGTAACTTATTAACAAATAAATCATAGCAAAAAAAAAAAAAATATGATAAATGATGCCGTGCCCATTTGGTAGTCAGGAGTAATTATTTGTTTCTCTAGCGGTAAGTTTGGCACCGCGCTTGGGTCTTAAACTATATTAATAATTAAATGAATTATTTTAGTGTGTACTTTTGTATTTTTTTTTCAAGTCTACTCAGAATATTTTTTTTTCTCTTTTTCTAACTCATGTATTGTGGAGCCACATTGATGAGGAAAAATGTATGGACCTGTGTTGTGACGAGTGAGGATGTATTTCCTTCTGTTGCCCTGTGGTGAGATCATGAAATTTTTGTTTTGATTTACATTCTATTTAAGGGTGAAAAATTACTTGTTTATTTTATATATATTTTTTTTTTAATTGGAAAAATTTGGCTTTTATGTATTGTGTGAAATGAAATTTTATAGTATACATTTTGCTGGAAGGAAGAATTTTGTCAAATGTAATCAATAGATCTGATAATTAAGTGCAAAATAATTATTTCTTGTTAGAGAAATTGTAATCAGTAAATTTATTTTTTTTTTTTGGAAGGGCTTACGAATGTTGGTAAAATTCAAATTTTTTTTTTAAAAAGTATTTTTGAAGAAAAAACTAAATAAATAAGTTAATTGATCTGCAGAATTCTTCTTTCAGCCTATGAATTGCAATTATTTTTTTGTAGTGTTACTCCATTTTTCTTGTGCAAAATCAAATTTACATATCTTTAAAATTTTGCTTGTGATATTCATATGTTTACATTCATTTGCATTATTTTTTTAAGTTACTTGTGTAGTAGAAAATTGAGTCATAACAAAGAAGGATTTTTTTGTGGTTAAAATTATTTTTCGGTGTAAGACAAAATTTTGGAAGTATTAGGACTGGTAATTCATTGGTTTTGAAATTTTGTTGCTTTTAAGACAACTTATGGCTGGATTTACAGGCCAACAAAAAATTTGGAAAAATAGTTAACTTATAAAGTGTAAATAATTTAAAGTTTTTCTCTCAAAAAAAAAAAAAAAAAAAAAAAAAAAAAAAAAAATCCTTCTTATATTTTGCTTTGCTTTATCATTACTGTATTGCTTATACATGCTTATACACATATTTACAAAACAAGTACATTAGGGGTTAAAAAACATATGGAAGTGGTATTTGTTAACACAGTGTGATAATTAGATACAAGACTTTATTACATTATCAATTTGATATATGTTACAGACATAAAAATGAGTACCCATGTTTACTGTTTGTTATATGTAAATTTTATGACTCAATTTAAGTAATTTTTTTTTTCCTCTCACTTGGTTTTCTATGCTGCTATATTGTATAACCTTGTTTTCTGCTCCGTATTTGTATTGGCTAGAACATTGAGTTGGTTAGGAAGAATTGTGTTTTTTTAAATTTGAAAAGAAACTGAAGGTTTAGCTGTGGCCTTGACGGTCAAGGGGTTAAAAACATTATTAGACAGTTTAGTGCTAAAAAATTTCGCTAGTGTTAGGAATTTTTTTTTGTTGTGTTTTGCATTTGATTTAATTGTCAGTATGGGTGAAAAACCGGAAACAGGGGTTGAAAATAGCAGTAGTAAGGACGCTACTCAGCCAAATGGCCCGACATCGGCCCTAAATATGGTCATTGCTCAGGATCCTGAAATTACTAAAGGTCGGCGTAGGGAATTTTTAATTGACAACCTCTCACTAATCCCAGTGTTTACAGGTAGGGATCCTAATTTTTCGGTTACTGACTTCTTCCACAAAATTACGGAGTTAGCCGAGTATGCGGGATGGAAGGAAGAAGATTATTTTTTTGCAGTTAAGCAAAGGCTGGCCGGCGCTGCTCAACAGGTTTTTAGGGACTATGCCCATAATGTTAAAAGTTATAAAGAATTGGAAAAGTTGTTAAGAGACAGGTTCACCGAAAAACCAGATCTCCATCATGTCTTTAGTGATTTTTGGAACTTTTCTCAGAATATAAATATGCCGGTGCAGGACTTTATTGTAAAAGCTAAACAAAAAGTAAAATTAGTAGTAAAAGCACAGAAAATTCCCGAGAGCGCGTGGGTTCAAACGGAGGAGGAGTGGCTTTTGGCTATGCTAGTTAAGAACCTCCATCCTAATATTAGAAGAGGTGTTATAGCTCGCTCCCCTATGTCAGTGTTAGAATTAGAACAAATTGCTTTAGCAGAAGAACGTGCTTTTAAAGCGACACAACCGTTTTTCGAAAACACGCAGCAGAGTCACAGTCAGCTAGAAATGGCTTGCGCTGCGCAAAGTACTAACAATCATGCTGAAGTATCAAACTCCCAAGTGTCAGGTCTCACAAATTTAATCGCGGACCTTACTGAACAAATTGCAAATCTAAGCTCAAAAGTGCAGGCGCTGGAGAGTAGAAACTTAAGGAGACCTCTACCTCGTCCAAAAAAAGAGGTAGTTTGCTATGCATGTGGAATTAAGGGGCATTACAAAAATGAATGTCGAAATACGAGAAATAGATTCGACAGGCGACCTCGAGATGACAGGAATAGCCACCAACACAGAACAAATGAACAAGCTAATGATGAGGAAAATTTAAACTAGTTAGGGTCTCGTCAGAGAGAGCGACTGCAGGGGACCCGGTGCGACAGTGTGAATCGCTCACCATACCGAAGGTTAGGTGTGAGGAGGGTGCTGGTAACCCTAATGTAAATAACAGACATCATGAAAGTGTGGAATTCACGGGCGGGAACTGGAAAACCTTAGGCTCCAAATTGCCAATAGTAGAAATTGAACTTAATAATGAGAAATGGCTTGGGCTAATTGACTCAGGCTCGAGCTGTAATATTGTGTCAGATGTTATTTTAAGAAATGTAAATTTGTGTAAAGTGCCATGTCAAGTAAATTTAAAAACTCTGTTGGGGGGGGATGTAACAATTCAGGATAAAGTAGAACTGCAATTCAAATTGGGAAATAAGTATTTTACTGATAATTTCAATATTGCTAGGGGTTGCATGTCACCAAATTTCCAACTAATTTTAGGGGTGCCTTGGTTGTTAAAATTTCAAATCCAAATTAATTGTAAAGATAAAATGCTTAGTGGGGAAAATTTTCAGTGTCCTATTTTTTCACAAAACTGCGAAAGTGTAAATTTTATTGATTCAAGTGTAAAATCCATTCCAGTTTATACTAAACAAAAACTTGTGTTACCCCCAAAATCTGAAACTATCATTAATGTAAAAATTAGAGATTTTAATTGTGTAAATACTGAAAATGTTTTAATATATCCACATAAATTTATTGGGGAATCTGCTGTGATTAGCCACACCATCTGCCAAAATTCTCCTAACAACTTTAAGGTCAAAATTTTAAACTTGAATGAAGCTCCTGTCCATGTAAATAAAAATTCACAGGTCGGTTTTATGGAGGAAATTTTTAGTGACCAGTCTGAGGAATATGTAAATTGTGCTGAGGAGGAGGAGATTGGGGAGGTAGAAAACATTAACCTGGAGTGGGACACAAATTTCAAATTAGACCACTTAGATTTAGATTTAAAAGTTAAAGTAAAAAATTTTTTAAAAAACAACTCTGATGTGTTTGCGGCTTCAGTTCTAGATCTCCCTGGCTGCGACACGGTTCTCCACAACATTAAGTTAGACGACAAAACTCCAGTTAGATGTACCCCATACAGAGTGCCATACAATTTGCGGAATGAATTGGATAGACAAATAAACACCCTACTAGAAGCAAAAATTTTAGTACCGTCAAATTCTCAGTACGCGTCACCAGTGATTTTGGTTAAAAAGGCAGACGGGTCTTTTCGTCTGGCGTGTGATTTCAGAAAATTGAATAAAAAAATTGCTAATGACAGTTATCCTATCCCGAACATAGCCGAAACCATTGACTCGCTGGCTGGGGCCAAGTATTTTTCAACCATGGACCTCACCAGTGGTTTCTTTCAACAAAAAATTCCTCCCGATCAACAACATCTCACAGCAATTGTGACACACGACAAGCTTTTACAGTGGACTAGAAGTCCATTTGGACTTAAGTCATCCCCCGCTGCATTTCAAAGGTTAATGAACGTGGTGTTGAGTGGGTTGTCAGATCTTAATATCCTAATTTACATTGATGACATTTGCGTGTCATCAAAAGACATTGATTCTCACTTTCAAAAGCTAGAAATTGTTTTCAACAGGTTAAGGCAACACAATCTAAAACTAAAACCGGCCAAATGCCATTTCTTTAAATCAGAGATTACTTTTCTGGGTTTCCAAATTAGCGACGGGGAAATTTTTCCAGCCAAAAAGAACGTGGAAGTCATAGAGAAAATCAAACGTCCTTCAAATAGGAAACAAGTTCGGTCTTTTCTTGGGTCAGTGGGTTTTTACAGGCGTCACATTTGTGACTACTCTAAAAGGTCAATTACACTCACTAATCTGACAAAAGAAAAAAATAAATTCGTGTGGTCACAGAAGGCTGAGGAGGAGTTTCAGGACTTAAAGCATGAACTAATGAGAATCCCATCTTTAAAATTACCAGACATGTCCAAAGATTTTATTATTTACACAGACAGCTCAGCTGTTGCTCTGGGAGCGGTTTTATGCCAACCAGATGAGGAAAATTTTCCGTACCCGGTAGCTTTCGCTAGTCGGAAACTGAAGGAGGTGGAATCGAGATATTCAGCGACAGAGCGGGAGTTACTAGCTTTGGTCTGGGCTGTACAGTACTTTAAATGTTATGTTTTAATAGGAAATTCACTATATACACTGACCATGCTGCCCTTACGCACGCTTTAAAACTCAAAGACCCCACTTCTAGGATTGCGCGGTGGTTATGCGCTCTTAGCGAATTTGACTTTGTTTCTCGCTATATCAAAGGGAAGTGCAATTCTGTGGCGGATTTTCTGTCCAGGTTTGTTGAACATTCTATGGAGATTACCAATAATGAAGGTGTGGAAAACTGTTTTGTGTCCGAGAGGGCTACTCAGGAGATTCAGGTTGATGATAGGTGCGAGTTGTTAAAAGATATCCAGTTTGCTCAAAGCAATGATCAATTTTGTAAATATGTAAATAATAGAATTTTTAAAGAATTACCAATCAATCCTAAAGGGTATAATTTTTTTGTAAAAAATGAGGTGTTGATGTGCAAAAGGGTGAGTCCAAAGTCCAGGAAGGAGGCAGGTGAAAAAATAGTTGTGCCAAAGGCTCTGGTTCCCACTATTTTTAGGTTAACGCATGAATCTAATGTGGCGTGTCATGCAGGTTTTTTTAAAACTCTACATCGTGTTAAGGAAAATTACTATTGGCAGGGGATGTTTGCGGATGTCAAAAGACTTGTGGCCTCTTGCCAGTCTTGTCTGGAGTTTAGGGCCCATAAACCCAAGAGGTTGGCTGAACTCCAGAGGTTGGAGATCCCAGAGTACCCTTTTTCTACAATACATTCGGATATTTGTGGGCCTTATCCCACTACCGAAAAGGGGAATAAATTTATTATTGTCTTCATTGATAGTTTTACGAAGTGGTGTGAAGCCTTTGCAGTGCCCAACATAACATCGGATACAATAGCTGACGCATTGGCAGAATTTGTTTGTAGGCATGGGACTCCTGAGAAAATAATTACTGACCGAGGAAAAAATTATATGAGTGAAGCAATCGAGCAGGTGTATGAGAGATTAGGAATCAGGCACATACATACCACAAGTTTCCACCCTAGCTCAAATGCGAAGGTAGAACGTAACCACGCCACTATGAATAGTGCCCTTGCACATCTAGTCAATAGTAACCATAACGACTGGGACGAGAAGTTAAAGTTTGGATTGTTGGCGCTCCGCTCCAGTGTGCACTCAACGATAAATGAGACTCCCTTTTTTGTGACTCATGGTAGGGACATGAAACTACCGTATAATGCGCTTGAGACTAGTGTTCCTCGGAACTATAATGATTGCCCCTCCTATTGCGACCAATTAATTCCCTCATTGCAACAGGTCTTTTCACAAACAAAAAGATTCTTAGAGCAAGCTGCTGACAAACAAGAAAAGCTTCGTAGTAAAATTGCCGTAGATAAAAAAATAAAAGTGGGTAGTCTGGTCATGCTGTTTACTCCTACCATAAAACCGGGTTTGTGTAAGAAATTCAATAAAGTCAATAGGGGTCCTTTCCGGGTGATTCGCAAACTGAATGAGGTTAACTTTGAAATACAAGAGGTGCGCAACAATAAAAATGTCCAAATTGTGCACGTGGATAGGCTTACAAAAATGATTGATAAACCTGTCTTCCCTGAGTTTGTGAGAGACGGTAGCACTGAGCAGGATAGTGGGGTAACTCCTGCTGTCGTGGAGAACTCCGGTGAGAAAGAGGTTTTTGTAGATCGGTATGAGTTGCGTAGACGAGAGAGGTTGGAGAAAAGAAAGAAACGGCTAGTGTTTCGCTCTAGTGAAATTGAGGACACCTTGTTGGGGGTTGGCCTGGATAACCAACTGCAGAATTTCACAACCCAGGTTGATAGCACAGTTACGGACAGGGATGACAGTTCTAGCGAGCATGTTGGCGCACAGGTGTCCCAGGCTAGTCTCTCTTCTCTCGATGGTCACAGGGCCTTGTCACCAACAGTGAGTGAGGCAGAAGAGAGTAGTTTTCAACAAAGGGGGGTAGGTGCTCATAACACAGTACCGATAGCATTTCACTCTTATAACCTTCGCCCTAGAAATAGGCGAAATTTGTAAATATAAAAATTTTTTTTTTGTAAATAGTTGTATATTTGTTAGTAGATTTTTTGCATATCATTCTTTTTTTGTAGTATAACTAGTAATCTTAATATTTTCGAAAGGGTGCTTTCAGTGGGAAATATTAGGGTAAAAAAAAAAAAAAACAGTTATGGGGGGGGTAAGAAAATATTGGGCTCTGAAGCTGTTGAGCAGACGGTCAAAAGTTTTTTTTATATATTTTCTCCTTTGCCCTGTATATGAGTAAGGTTCGGCTGTCCTCGAGCAATGTTACAAAAAAAAAAAAAAAAAAAAAAAAAAAAATTTAAGTGTAAAAATAGAAAAATGTAAAAACCCAAAAAAAAAAAAAAAAAAAAAAAAATTGTACAATCGCGGCAGCATGTGCACTTACTTAATAATCTAGTGATATATTTTGTGTAATGTATTTCTGGGCGCACAATTTTATGTCATGGCGTTCTTTTGACGTTAGTAGTACCGTGTGCCAGTCAAAGTGTTTGCACTGTTAGAAATTATCTCGGGGCAGGTCACAACTTTGGGGTATCCATGCATGGTGTTATTTGCATAATGAGCAGAAAGCAAGGTTGGTCAAAATTTGTAAAGTGGTGTATTCAGTGCTTGTCTATATCATCTGCTCAAGACTGTGTTTACTCCAAGAAACTGTGTTATAAGACTGTATGTATAATTACACACACTGTGAACTGATATTACATTACGTATTTTGGACAATTATTTTGGAACTGCTACAAGATATATATGAACATTTTTATTGTAATAAATATAAACTTTAACACGGAATGTCAGACTTCCGCGTCCAGCAATGAACAATAGTGTATCACATTATATTAAATTTTGGTTGACCTGTGTAATATTTCCTTAGTTATATATTTTTTTTCCTCAAAACTGTGTGTTGAAAAATAAGTGCTGAAAGTATATTAGTAAAAGCAATTGTGTATTTCTAGAAAAAAGGCTCAATCATGTAAATTTTTTTTGAAGGAATATTTCATTTTTTTTTTTTGGTTTGCTGTGCTTTTGATGTATCATGTAAATAGCTGTAACAGTTCGGTCAGTATGTGGAGGTTTTCCAAAAACAACAGAGGCCAACCCAGTGTTCTCCCCTTTATTTTGATCTAATATTTTGAGGTGAAAGGAGTATTCCAGTTTTCAGTAAATTATATGTCAGGCGGATGTGTATGCAGTGAATATTGATCTGTAAAGTCTTTAAGTATCTCAATAGTAACTTTTTTTTAAGTTGGCAATCTTTATACGGCAATAGTGTAGCTTGTGTGTTCACACTGTCCTGGTAATGGTAGGGTGTGTGGGAAGAGCGATCGGCTTTCCACAGGCTCAGCAGGAACTGGTGATTAGAGGTTTACATGTCTCGGGTCGATGTTTGATCTGCGGTAATGGGAGTTCTAGTTGCAGGTTGTTGGCTGTTGCAGGGATGGTTTGTTGCAAGTGTGGTTTCTATTATTATAAAAAAAAAAAAAAAAAAAAAAAAATAAATAAATAAATAAATAAATAGATAATAAATGTCATTATTTAAAAAAAAAAAAAAAAAAAAAAAAAAAAAAAAACACACATCTAGTAGTTTAAAGCTCTCATTTAAAAACTTTTCTTGCTGCATACTCGGACGCTGGTACAATATGTGGTGTTCCTGGCTGTGTCTGATTTATTTATTTTTTTTTTCTCTGTGACGGGAGGGTAGTTATCACAGCGTATATTGAGTCTTTTGGTGCTGTGATTAACTTTTTCGTTTTTCAAGAAATTATCTTTCGCAATTAAAGAAATAATTTAACAGATATAATTAATCTTTCGTGCTGGGATTCAATTTTTCCTCCTTTTCCAAGAAATTTTCTTTTCCAATTAAACAAATAGCTTAACAGGTGGGGGTGATTAAAAAAAAAAAAAAAAGAAAAATGTAAATACATGTTAAGAAATATGTAAAAATGCTTAGGAAAATAAGAAGAATAGTTTGTATAGAGATAATCCGAGGGTGAGAGCATCCTTTGTGCATGGGATCAAGATTACAAATTCCATGGGGGAATTTGGGTAAACAAAATATATTCTAGAAAGTATGTTGAAAATATGAGATTCTTTGTTCCAGTTTCACGAGCAAAGCATTCATTTTGTTAAGCTGCTTTGGGAAACAGCTGTAAATGCCATCGTTCTGGAATGCATATTGCATCTGCATAGGGAAAGCTAGTATTCAAAAATCCTTTCTCTCTTTTCCTTTTTTATCGAAGTGAAGCGTGAAACGTGACCTCGAAACAGATGGCTGAAGAAAACAGCTGATAAGCGGGGATCCCCCTTTTCACTCCGTTCTGTGACGTGAGCACAAGAATTTCCATATGAAAATCACAGGGGAGGGGTCACAAGCTGTACCTCGTGGTTTTTCTACGCATTCATTCGGCGTAGTGGGTTTGCTGATGTATCATGGGGAGAGGAAGGCGGGGCGACTGCTTTCCCCTCTCGGTTTGGATAAAAAGTGGACATTTTTAGTTTTTGAAAAAAAAAAAAAAAAGAGAAGCAAGAAAGAAAAAAAAAAAAAAGAGGAGATCAGTCTTCTCGTTTGGGAAGTAGTGAGTACTTGATCTGATTGAGACTCGCTGGTTTTGGCGAAGTGTGGTCGTAAGATAGCTGTTTTATGAGAAGAGATTGGAGGCAGGTTTGGTTCGCTTGCTCGTGATAAGCAGAGGCTGATGTGAGATCTCTGGAGGCTAGTTTTTCCTCGTGATATCTAGTGGTGGGCTGAAGATAATGATGAAAGGTCGAGCGAATCTTGGGTAGTTTTTTATGAGACGGGTCGTAAGGAAGGTAGAGCAGCGAGTTGTAAAAGAAGGAAGAAGAAACGATGAGTGTTATGAGAAGGGAGTGAACCGTACGAGCTATGCATGCCGGTGGTGGTTTTTCGAAAAAATTAAGCTGGTGCTATTAAGTTAATGGAATCAAGCTATATTTTTCCCTGAAAGCAAAAGTTGTCGGAGCCCTTATAAAAGAGACGAGTGAGCGTATGGCTGAAAAGCTGGATAATTTCGCTGTTCCTGAACGAAGGTACCCGGAGTGTAGAAGTATTGACGTTTCCCGATGGATGCTTTGTCCTTAAAGTGGTTGTGAAAAAACTCTCCTCGACGCTTGGCGGAACTGTTGCAGCTAAAATACCAAATGTTATGTAAGTCAATTATTATATTCATGTCTTTAATTATTCCTGCTTCTTGTATATTGTTGCTTCACTTAAAATGTATTAATTTTTTTTAAGATAGTAATTTTGTGTTGGTATGTAAGGACGGATTGTCCAGATCAACACTAGCTTCTGTATCATGATGGTATATTTTCCCTTATTCTGCTGACAGTTAAACGTTAAGAAATATAGTGTAATCCTACTGTAGTCTAATTAAAAATTGGTATATGTTAAAAGCTCAAATTTTAGTGTTGGTGCTCCTTTGTGAAAGTATTGGTTTTTTATTTAATTGTGTCAGATAAAAGATAACAATGAAAAGTTAATTACACTAGAGAAACAAGTTTATTTTCTTTATTTACTCTTGTCTGCGGGTAGTGTTTTACCCATTTTTCTGAACTAGGGTTTTGCGATAGAAAGGTTAATAAGTAAAAGATAAATTTTAAGAACACAACGCGAATTTATCTTTATGGTTTGTTTTTGTTTAATTCTATACGATCACCTTATCTTTCTTTAAGTTACAAGGAAAATTATATTTGGAAAACTTAAACATCTTTTTTTATTATGAAGGAAATAATTACATTTGTTTTTTATGTCGTTATTATTTAAAATCTAGTAAATAATCACTACTTTAGGTTTAAAGTTGAAGCCAAAGGCAACTTAAGCTTAATGAATATTATTTTCAAAGTTAAATAGATTTGAATCTTAAATTTAAAAACTTAGCATAAGAAAAAATTATGATAATATGAATAGTAACTTATTAACAAATAAATCATAGCAAAAAAAAAAAAAATATGATATAATATTGGTACGGCTTCTTATAATCTTGCTCGATTTCTTTCAAACTCTCTTTCTCATCTAACTTCTACTAATCTTCATACTGTAAAAAACTCGTATGATTTTGTGGACAAAATTAAATGCATCTCTCCGTCTAATCATACTATGATTTCTTTAGATGTAAAGTCACTTTTTACAAATGTTCCGGTTCAAGGTGCTCTGGTTTGTTTAGAGAGAAGACTACGTGAATTCCATTATTCTTCTATTGAAATTGAGGAGCTTGTAAATTTAGTTCATTTGTGTATCAGGCAAACTGCCTTCATTTTTAATGGTACTTATTATTCCCAAAATGATGGTATGGCCATGGGTAGTCCTCTCTCTCCTTTACTTTGCGACATCTATATGCACTATTTTGAAGAAAAACTCTTCGGTGTATATAAATTTCCTCACTGGTTTAGAAATGTGGATGACACTTTCGTTCTTGTCTCCCCTGACGTCGATTTGTCCAATTTACTTTCTTTGGTCAATTCGATTGACCCATGCATTCAATTCACTTTTGAGGTTGAACAGGATTGCTCTTTGCCCTTCCTTGACGTTCTTGTGAATAATGAAAAGGATTGTTTCTCAACTACTGTTTTTAGAAAACCATTCTCAGTCTCTTTGCCGCCGCATGCTCTCTCTAACCACGCCCCTCAACAAAAAATGTCTGCTTTTTACACTTATGTTTACCGTGCCTTACACATTTGTTCTGATCCGTCTAATCTTTCGAAAGAAATTAATTATTTAAAATCTCTTGCCCTCTCTCGTGGCTACAACCCATCTATCATCGATAAAGCTCTATATAAATTTAAGAATCCTAAACGTTCTGCTCCCAAATTAAACGATCACAGTCTCATCCCAGTTGTTTTACCTTTTTATTCTTCACTCTCTTTTAAAATCTCTAAAATTCTTTCACCGTTTGGTTTCAAAGTTATTTACAAACCCGTCAATAAAATAAAATTATCTTCTCTTAAGGATCCCATTCCCACCGAAAACCGTTCTGGAATTTATTTAATTCCGTGTTCGTCCTGCAACTTAGGTTATATTGGTCAAACTAGGAGGCGTTTGAAATACAGAATAAATGAGCTACGTCGGAATGTTCGTAATGAAGAGATTACCAAATCTTCTATTGCTTTCCACTGCTGGTCTCAAGGTCATCGTTTTGATTTTTCCAAAACTAACATAATTTCATCTCCTGTCTGCTCCTCCCATTTGGATATTCATGAAGCATTTTACATATTTAAAAATTCGAAAAATCTTGTTAATGATATTTCTTCCACTCCTTTCTTCTCTGATGCTTGGAAATTACTCACGTAACTTAGATTTCAGTTTTAATTTTTGTTATCCTTAGATTGTTATATGTTTAATCTCACTCATTTATTTATTTTCTTGTTTTTTTGTACAATTCTACTCACACCAGTAGCTATATTTTGTTTCTACTTTATAAACTTTTCTTTTCATTTTAATCGATTTTGTGCGTTGCCGCTTTGATTGCAGCACTCGTGCTTACTTTGTTCGCCTGATGAAGGGTCGTGTGTTTTTTCGACCCGAAACAATTGTTGCGAGTTTATTGCATTTTATGGTGTTTATTCAAAGTTTGTAAGTAATAATAATACAATACTTCTTTTACCAGCGGTAGTAGGATAACGGAAATAGCTATAAATATCCAACTTAAAGTTCAATAAAAATATATTGGGAAAATCATAGGAATTTTATACGGATGTTTCAAAGTGTGTTACAAAAAGTGGCAATACTTGCCGATGTATGCAGAAATCGTAATAGGATATCCTTGTATTGACCACTTCGACAAACGAAGCAATCATTCAAAAGTAAATGCTTGACAGCCTGTATTTCAGAATACTTTCAGTCTATTGATTTAAATACAAATGTTATTGTACTACATACGATTATTAACTTTGCACACTTTTGTGTAAAAGTAGGGGAGCGTGGGGCTTGTTGTCACAGGGGTAAGAAGTAACACGAAATTTACGAAATAGTTTGTAACATTTGTGATTAAATATTTTTATAAACATAATTCTTATGACGCGCTTTATAATGTAAGCACAATCGGTGCTCCACAAAAATGGTTAATGAGACGTTCCGTACACGTGCTTCCTTTTAGCTAGTTAGTGGGGAAAAAATATTTCGTAAATTTTCATTAAAGGTATGTTAATTTAAACTTTAATGAAATGTTTATAGCTACTTCTTTAGTCTGTGTGTTGAGTTATGAAATGCATGTTTAATTTTTTTGTACAAATCGTTATATATTTTTATATATAAACAAAATGTTAAAAATCATACGATGGGGCAAGTTGTAAAATGTTCGAGGAGTGGCTTGTGGAGATGCCTACAGCCAGAGCTTGCAGCCTCCGTCCATTTCCAGAAAACTTTCAGAAATGAAAAATTTTTGGCTTCTTTTCCAATACTATATTTATACAAAAATCTTTTCTGTGTTTTTATGTTACAGTACCGTGATTATTTAACCACGAATTAGAATCACAATTTAATCACGAATTAGAGAATATTGCATAAAAATAGCGGTAGAAAAAAAAGCAGAAACATCTCATCAATGGGAGTGTCCTGAAAAAAAGGCGGAGAATTCGATCACTTGTAAACGCTCTCTGTGGCATAAGAATGGGTATAATGCTTAATTGGAACAGCTTTACTATACGGCACCCATTGCTTATTGCCGTTGCCGATGTTTTGATCACGTGGTATGATGGTGTTTTGATTCGATTTGTGAGTCGGTACTGCGAATCGTTTCACAACGTAGTGAATCGAATCAAAATGTCATAAAACAATACTTTTCATTATTTTATTATTAAACATTTTTTTTATGTTTCACTATGTTTTCTGCTTTTTGCTCGCTTTGCGAGCATTGAAACAAAAAAAAAACATCACTGGACGCCCCTAATTCGTGGAGCATAACCAGTAGAAGCATGAAAATTCATGGAGCAGCGGTCACTATGTTTTCTGCTGTTTGCTCGCTTCGCGAGCATTAAAACAAAAGAAAACATCACTGGACGCCCCTAATTCGTCGAGCATGAAT
>CAWVNO010001813.1:0-17500 GCA_963930645.1 Salticus scenicus
TCTCTCGACGGGTCAGATACAGAAGACACTCAGTTCCAGGAAACCCGAACTCTTGATCCAAGACGTGTTGCTATCCTACTATAAAAACTTGTCGCGTCGTACGAGTGAAAAATATATTAATGATACCAATTTAGGTTTAATTATCGAATATCCTTTTGTACTCACGTATGAGGGAGGGCGTCTCCTCGAACAAAAAAAAGATCCTTCTAAATTTGTCGCTCTGAGTATTAACGGCAACAGTCCGAACCGAGTACTCCATGTCTCTCAACCCTATGAGCGCTATGTGGAATACGATCACGTACCCGCCACCTTGTGGACACCCATTTCGTTTGTACTCTCCTCGTTACTCATCGACACCAACATGAAAAAAGTGACGTTGGATACGGTCGTCATCGGCGTGGTGTACCGAGAAACCTTTTTCTGCTTCAGCCAACCCCTCTTTGAGGGTACACCTACCAAAGAACCCGTGTTGAATGGTAATTACCTTTTGTCGTCGGCCACTATCAATTTGAATGAAGACAGTAACATTCGAGTCATCGAAACCTTCAAATACAATAAAAATTATTCTTTACGAAGAGTTTACTTGAGGGGGTTGGACACGTGGTGTCTCACAAAATCGGAGGAGAGTCATCCGCATCTCAAAAAATTACATTTACCGGCACTCGTGGAAGAATGGGTCCATTTTTTCATGGAAGTCGGAGAACGCACCTTTGATGTGAATGTAAGTGTCGTACGTTTAGCCTTGATGTTATCCAAACACAATTTATGTTACAATTTGAACGTAGGATCGGATGAGAATACAATGTTAACAAATAAAGAAATTAATTTTCATTTGGATGAAGAGGCAGTTATATTTTTAAATAATGCTCGCCTCGCCAAAACGGTCGAGTCCGAATCCTGGCAATGTGTAATATCTTGAAAAAATTAAAATAAAACATTTTTATTCAGGATAAACCATTTTTACATATGATTGTTCTTCAGTATTTGTAAATAGAGTAATTGTCTCGGGAAAAGTTCCATAACAAAAAAGGTTTAACTTGGTAGGTAGAGAATAGGGGGGTGGAGGGGAATCGTTTGGATAGATGTAATGGTTCAACCAAATATTAAATGGTTTCGATTCAGCTGTACTGCTTCCGGTTATTATGGGTATGTGGCAACCGTAGAGGAATTCACACTCCACTTCGCTGATCCTCTCTTCATTGGTTAGTATTTTGTACAAACAATCGGCTTGAATGTATTCAGACTTTTTCAACACAGTCATTAAAGTTGCTTGTGGGATGATTCTTTTTCTCAACAGACCGACAGGCAAAGTTGCTTCCATAATATCTTTCACCATCAAAGTCTCTTTGACACGATACCGCAACAATTGTGTAATATCTTTTGCACTCAGATAAACGCTCTCGTCGTCCCCCACGAAACACAACACTTTGTAAGTGCGCACTTGAATTACAAAGGCCAACATGACACTAGTCCAGTATGATAGTAAATGAACATCAGTCCGACGTTAAAAAAAAAAAAAAAAAAAAAAAAAAAAAAAAAAAAAAAAAAAAAAAATTTTTTTTTTTTTTTTTTTTTTTTTTTTTTTTTTTTCGCGAGCAGCAGCTGTCGCTTTCACGTATAACGGTTCCCTCCCCAATCTCATTGAGGCATTCAACCATGAAGCAGCTGTCTTTGGTTTGGATGAATGGGGCCTTTCAAAAGGGACCAGGTGCACGATGGGGGAACAATGGAACAATGAAGCAGCTGTCGCTTTCAGTATAACGGCCCATGAAGCAGTTGGTTTGGATGAATGGGACCTTTCAAAAGGGACCAGGTGCATTGAATCCCCGTGATGACTCATTGGTAAGCAACTGCTCTCCGGCAACAACACGTATGAGTTTTAACAATGAAGCAGCTGTCTCCTTGCATCTGTCTGTATTACTTTTTTGTCAGATCAATTTATAATTATTTTTACAATCCTACTGCAGTCTTTTTCATTTTGAATTGGAATTCTCAAATTTCTCCAAATAATTATATCCAACAAGCTTTCTCATTAAAGCGGTTTCTTCGAAGTCGTCGTTTTCTACTCGAGGTATAGGTTTTCCATACGTGTTTGGCGTTATCGGAAAAATTTGAATCTTATGGGGCCAATGATTGGAAGTTCGTCTCTGTTCAAAACGTAGTATTCGCGTTTTTAATACTGATTCGGATACTAAAGACGCCGGTGTCATACAGACATACAATACACAGCGAATATTTGGTTTTTCTCTGAAATGCTGAGGTTGTATGCCCTGATGAATCGTTCTGCTGTCCCATAAAAGAAGCGAACCCGCTTTAGCTTCTACGCAAATATCGGAATCGTGTCCTAATTTGTTCATGTAAAATCGTTTCTGTTCGTCTGTTATTATGTACCAGTCTTTTGAATTATTAATATGATATTTTTCTCGAAACGCTTTGTGTAATTTATGACTGCCTCTCAGCACTCGAAGGGTAGCGTCTCCCTCATTGACGTCGAACAAATTGACCAACCCTTGTACGCATTCAAATCCATTTCTCATAAATGACTGATCTGTATGGAGTTTATCTGTTCCTCGATACCAACCTCGCTTAGTTATTTCGCATGGCAAAGATATGCTGAGACCGTCGTAGCTAGTTAATAATTCGTCGGTATTCCAAATTTTACTAAATGTATCGATCACCTTTTGATTTTGACGAATAGCCCAAGACATGGGATTGTGTCCAAAATCCCAATTCTGTAATAGCATTCCAGACTTTGGAAAAAATTCAAATATTGATTTATACGTCAACGGTTTGTTTTTTACAATTGGAGTTGATAAATATTTAGTTTTGTCGCTGAGCCATTGCCACATTTTATCTTGAAGCGCTGAAAGCTCTTCTGGAGTCAATATGTTATCAATGACTTCGACTCCATCCTCTGCTAGAGTAAAACCCTTGCAAGTGTTGTAAATCATGTTTGAAGAAAATATAAGAAATAATAACTGTAGGTTGTTGGCAGGGTCTTTTATTAAAAAAAAAAAAAAAAAAAAAAAAAAAAAAAATTTTTTTTTTTTTTTTTTTTTTTTTTTCAAGTCACGTGTGGGCGGAGCATTTTGTAAGCACTGGCAGTGAAAATATTTATTTACTTATATAATATAATAATTTTATTTTTTACAGATCTCATATCTGTTAATGTTTTAACTTTAAATTTACTCGACTTGCATAAAGAACATAGCAACTCAAAATGCATGGCTGGATAAATATGTTGCCTTAGCATATCTTCTTTAGCAGTATAATATTTTTTATGTATTCTTTCGTACAAATCACAATTTGCTCTATAATAGCCTTTGCTCAATGTACAACAAGGTACTAAATATAATTCTGAAGAGTTTGAAGCGTATTTTTCAAACATTTCTATTATTCGTATGGGTAATCCTCTACAAGCGTGAATGGCTACCCATACATTATAGGATGGTATTATTTTTTCAAATTTATCGTCATTGATGTTGCATTGTATAAAATTACATACATTCATATTATGTAATAATTTCATGCCTTTGTACTGTTTCAAATCAACGCATGTCATTTTGGTGTCTACAAGATGAATTCCACAAGCATTTCCAGCACATATATTAATTATATTTTTATTTTTTAAGTCTATGAGATTAAATACAGACAGGGTCTCTGAATATTCTTTCAACAAAAATCTTTTACCAAAGCTATGCTGATAATAATAATCTACAAAATATTTTCGTTTTAAATTTGTAGACTTGTTTAAATTAAGCAATTGGTTAAAAATAAAAGTATTAAGGCATTCTATTGGATTTATGTCGTCTTGCTCTAGATAAAATCCCATATAGTGTCTCAAACTGGAATTGTAAAATATATTCATATTTAGTCTATGGTTCATGTAATAGCAAATCATTAAAATTTTCACAATAGGATGTATGTTATATAGATAGGCTATAATAGAAATAAAATAATGCGTAGATCCATTCCACTGAAGACACTTATCTACGACTTTAGAATCCTCATATATTACTAAAGCGCTGTAAATTTTTTTACATTTCGGATCAGAAAACGATTCACGAAAAGTATATTTCAACGAGTCTATATTTTTCAAAATAGCTATGATTTTATCATTCTTATAATAGAACAATTTTTGGACATCTGAATAAATTAAACGTAAACCAGAACAATACCGATAGATTATCCATAAAATAACGCAAATATATAATATTGACGAATCCATCTTTCAAAATGATGAAAAAGTGTTATGGCAAGTTATACGCAAGTTATACTGTAAAGACTTTTCCATCCAATATATATACATACTGTAATAGTAAAGCCACACCCACTCAAAAAAAAAAAAAAAAAAAAAAAAAAAAAAAAAAAAAAAAAATTTTTTTTTTTTTTTTTTTTTTTTTTTTTTTTTTTTTTTTTTTTAAGACCACACCCACAAAAAAAAAAAAAAAAAAAAAAAAAAAAATTTTTTTTTTTTTTTTTTTTTTTTTTTTTTTTTTTTTTTTTTAAAGGATGGGTGTGGCCTAAAAAAAAAAAAAAAAAAAAAAAATTTTTTTTTTTTTTTTTTTTTTTTTTTTTTTTAAGGGTGGGTGTGGCCTAAAAAAAAAAAAAAAAAAAAAAAAAAAAAAAAAAATTTTTTTTTTTTTTTTTTTTTTTTTTTTTTTGAGTGGGTGGCTCGATTTTTTACATCCACGTTTTCTTTACAACAATTTTCATTTTACCTTTCAATCTCGTTCCATACTGATGATACTTATTCCCATTTGACAAATAGTCAATCGTTATCCAATTCATGTCTGGATTCACCAACAAGGCATAAAAATACAACAAATAGAGACAGGTTACATCAAATTCACAACTGTTTGGTTTAGTTACTTCTTGGGCCATTTCTTTTATCTTTTTCAAAACGGTCTGTCTATTTTGTGCCAGTGGAAAATTAATGTAGTCAAAATAGGCAGCATTATACCATTGATCACTGTGTTGCGCTACGAAATATAAGTATCCATACAAACTCAAATTTTGTTTAATCTCTTTTATGTGATTGATTCCTTCATTTTTATACTTTTTTACAATTTCAGGTGTTACATCGTAAAACATGTTCCATAATTTATTTTGCATTCGATTCGTCACTCTTATATGCTTAGATTTGACGAGTTCGTCAATCGGTAAACGACTCAACTTTAATAACTTCAAATCGTAAAATTCTTCTTTACAAGACATCTCTTTGTTTCTATAAATCTGTATTGGCCCGTTTTAAATTTTTAATGACGACTCCTTCGTAAAACACCAAAGAAGAATAATTGTCGGTTCTGGCTTTTTTTCGAGAGGGTTCCTCTTCATCTACCATACTAGTAAAATTAAACGCACCCAGTTTGATGTCCGTTTGGCTGAGGTGACCAAATTCCTTTTCAAATGAAATCAATAAATCCGATTCGTGAAAGGATGTGTTTTTGGTTGTTTTCAAATATTGACGAATAGCTGATTTGACATCATTCATCGTTGTGAGACCCCCTACCATTAACTGGACATCCATATGTATTTTAAATTGGACATAAATATCCGCGTGTATAAGATAATCTATTGTAAATTCAGTGACGTACTCGGGCGTATGTCGATAAGGTAATAACCCATTTTCAAGATTAATGTGTTTTTTTAGGTGATAATACAACATTAGAAACCCCCCTCGGTAAGACTGTTCCACCACATAGACATCTTTTTGAAAAGTATTTTTTTCCAATTGCTCCGATGTTTTTTTAGGAGCATCGTCTACAAATTCCGCTTCGAATGGTATCGCCACCACACGATCTTTAAAGGCTTCCGTCGCCTTACACTCTGGATAGTTGTTGGTCGTTGCAAACAATTTGGCAGTCGGAATGCCTCCAGAATTTTGTTCGTACATGTTCCGAAACGTGACAAAGGAGTTGCCCGTGATTTGTTTTATCCGGTTTTCGTCTAATCGTTTTTCCAACTCCTCGCACGTGACCATTCTACAGGAAAAGAGAGTAGAGGCTAGCTCTGGGGTCGCGTTATTGGCGCCATGGTTGGGTGACAAATTCTCCGACTGAATCGAATGATAATAGTTTCCCAACACTTTTCCCATTAATTCCAACAATTTACTCTTGCCATTGCGCGTGAGACCTTTCCAAACAAAAAATTTGCGTTCGTAATTCGTGGTGATAAACACGCTGCCCAACACATCTAAAAGGTACATGAGCAAATCATATTCGAAACAGGTGCATTTGCAGAGGTTGATATAAAAATGGAGCATGGATCTACCCAAATTATCGAGTGGTGGTTCTGGCATCAGGTCGTAGAGGGTTGAAAACAGGTTATCTGTCGTATCGAGAAATAAATTTTGTAAATATTGTAAAAAAAATTTCTTTTGAGTGAGTGTTTCGTAAAGGAATTCCAAGTGAGGAGCATGGTTACATAAATCTCTCATCTCCAGTCGAGCAATGCCCAGGTTGATTTTTTTATCGGACAGAAAAAATTCCGGTACCACACCGCCAATGTGGCCTGTCAACAAATCGAGGACACCGTCTTCTAGCCGTAAAAACCACTTGTGGGTGTCCATCTGTATAATTTTACGCTCCATGTTTGTGTCGCTGGAAATTGCATAGACGACGGACAGGGTGTTAAATTTATAGATGAGATCTTTATCGGGACCTCCCAATCCACCCGAATTTTTATAGTCAGTGTAAAACTCCTTCACGTAATGCCACAAATTATTGACATGATCCTTAATATCGGTGTCTGCCAGCTCTTGCCAAGATTCCGTGAGAGAATTCCAAATGAATCGGCCCGGTTTTTTGAGAGCGTTTTTCAATTTGAGCACTCGGATGGGTAAATGTCGATCTTGCATGCTGCGTACGAGTTCCATGATTTGACTGTGCGTCGTCACCGACAAGATGGCTCTTTGATTGTTCTCCACAATGGAAATTAACTTTTCTTTGTGGGTTTTCGGTCGTTCTTCATACATGTTATTGACGCAGAAATGAAGTGTATTGATCGACATTTCCGTCGTAGCAAATTGTATAATTTTGGGACTAATCAATTTGATCTTATTCAACAGTGGATGATATTCCTTGTCCAACAAGGCATACATTTCATCAGCCAATTGTTGAGAATTCATGCGATAATGTTGACAGAGGGCATAAAAAACAGGAAAAAAATAATAGCCTTCATTAAATTGCATGATCGTTTTAATGGGGTTGGGATTTGTGGCCAAAATCATGTGTTCAAATTGCAACATTTCGTGCACCTCTCGAAACAGAGGAGGGATATGGGCATTATCCATGACCGACAATCGACCGAAACGTTCAAACCACATTTTCAAAGCATGATTTTGGGTTTCGAACTGAATCATGTTACCCGAATTGAGTTTAAGGTGATTATAAAGCTTCAACACGTTGGAATTGTCAAAATCTAAATTTTTACTTTTACTAATATAACCCTGTTCTTTAGTTTTTTTACACATAAAAGTGGCCAAATCGAGCCAATCCGGAGAATTGTTCGGATTTTTACTAATGGAAGTGTTATAGAGAAGAGTATGCCCCTTAAAAGAAGGGATGACTGGCATCATATACACTTTTAATTCATACAAAATTAAACTAGGTTTGACATTTAACAAATTTCTAAAAAGCGATTTTTCATTTCCTTTACGCTTTGAAAATTTTTTCTTCAATTCTTGTATATCTTGAACAAACTTGTGATCGTCAGAATTTCTTGGTACATTGAGAATATTAGTCTGTTGTTCATCGACATAGACTAGTCGCACAGGAACATAACAACTGGTATTAGGTTTGGCAGCTCCAGGGAGCATTGCATTAGCTAAAATGTCTAATTTATAAGCATTGCTATTTCTCAAAGCTTGTTGTATTTTAGTTTGAAGATGCGTACATAACAGGATGTAATCATCATGGGCAATTTTAAATTCAGGTAAATGGATATGGATACCCCAGTGTTGAAGCCTCATGGCAATGATATAAGTGAAATTTGGAATATCAGGTAAAAAAGTCGTTTTTAAAACAGATTCAATGATAGGAACGATTTGGCAATCGGTGGGAGTCTGTCCACTTTCAACCAAATAATCAAAATCTAAAATAACTGCATGGAGCAGAGTAGACGACAAATCGATGGTGAAAGAGGGGAGATTACCCGAATAATTGGTCCACTCTAATGTAAAATCAGAAAAATCTTTAGGGTTTATCCAATATATACCCCCGTTAATATCATAAATAAAATAGACATCAGGTGGAGCTTCACGACAGTGGTTTATCTTGGTCAAAAAAAGAGATGTGTAAACCATAACTTGATTGCTTATGAGAGTATTATCTATATAAATACAAAAAAAAAAAAAAAAAAATTTTTTTTTTTTTTTTTTTTTTTTTTTTTTTTTTTTTTTTTTCATCTTAAAAAAAAAAAAAAAAAAAAAAAAAAAAAAAAAAAAAAATTTTTTTTTTTTTTTTTTTTTTTTTTTTTTTTTTATACTTCTTGTCTACAGACTGGACAAAAATTTTGCCTAATAAACCATTCTTTTAAACAATTTTCATGGAAACAATGTTTACATTGTAACTCCATAATTTTTTCACCCAAGTTAAAATTTTCCAAACAAATTGTACATTGTTCGTTCATTTCATGAGGATTCCATACTACAACAGGGATTGTATTAATTTTATCTTCCGATACCGGATGTCTGTCATCATATGGATAAAGCCATTCCATAAATGCAATCATGAAATCTTCATTACGTAAAATGAGTCTGTAAATAACCGTCATAGCCTCTGGATCCACTTGGCCATTTCCTCTTTGAATTAAGGAAAATAGTCTCGTAAAAAACTCGTCATAATTATTATCAAATAAAGCAAAAAATATTTCAAAAAGTATGTCATCAGTATCTTCTAAGTCATCCTCCGCATCACTGTCTGAGAAAACTACTGGATTATTAATGAAAGACCCTCTATGGAAATACCGTGAGAAACTCATGGTATAGACTTTGTTACAATCTATTCATATAAACGAATTGTTTTCATCTATCTACATAGACGGACCTATCTCATATTATATTTAAAAAAAAAAAAAAAAAAAAAAAAAAAAAAAAAAATTTTTTTTTTTTTTTTTTTTTTTTTTTTTTTTTTTAAGATTTATTAATACATATACAATAAATGATAAACACAAACACTTCACATTCAATAAATTTTTTATTTTCATTTTTTACAAAGTCATCTTCTATCAGCTGATAGGATTGAGTGAGCGTGTGTACCAACATTATTGAGCATTCCTTCAATAGTTAACCATGTTAACTCTGGATTAACCATTTTTATAAAAAAATAAAATAACTCCAGTGTGGCAATCTCAGAAAAATAACAATCCCTTCCAAAGCTTCTTGCTAACTTTTTTATTATTTTAACTATATTATCCTTGTCTACATTATCCACAAAAATTTCTATTCCTTGAAGTGGATTATTTAATAAAGGATTCAACAAGGTTTCACTGCTTAGATAGTATAAACGTCCAAATTCTTCTCGATTTTCTAAAAGTGTGAAAATATAACTTCGAGCTACATGTTTAATTTTCTTGTTTTTCATCAATTCAAGTGTAATGAGGCGAAACACAGGTCCTTTTCGTTCTTTCATACATTGGATTTCTCTATCCAACGATTCAGATTCGTACAATTCTTTGAACAGAGAATCAATTGGTAGAGTGAATTTTCGGGACATCTCTAGTTCTCGAGACATTTCCAGGGCATAAAATTTCTTTATAAGCTTCTCAACCTCCTTTTCAACCTCTTTCTGAATCGAATGAATATCATAGCTGCCACTTTCATCTTTTTCATACACTGACATTATATCTTTTAGGGAATCCGTAATCATTTCTACTTTGATTTTTTTGAAGTCTTTGCCAATTTTGGAGTACGCAGATATATATCGATTATAATTGACATAATTTTTAATCTTGTATTTATTAAGAACCTGTTCGTTAAATTGTTTACGCTTCACCTTAAAAATTTTTCTAGAGCGTGGCGATTCTTCAGCGTCTGCCTTCATTACGAATCCTTCTAAAGGACAGTCTGCATAAGCACTGGGATAAGTTTCAACTTTTTCATACAAATCCCCTATGGTTTTGTAATCTATATCCAAAATCGGTACGTAGGGTAGATTCACTCGCTGGAATATGTTTACGGCGTCACTGTACTTCATAAACGTATCCGAATCCAGTTGGTAGATATCAAAGGCTCGAAAAAAGACTGTCTTGCTGCCAAATACGGATTCAGACTCGAAATCGTGATAGGGTATTCTCTTGATATGGGATCCAAATACTTCTCCGAAAATAATGAAATTGTCCTTTAAAATGTCTTTGATAAGTTGTACTTTTTCCAACAGCGGTCCCATGATCCGGTTTAAACCAAAATTACATGTCTTTTCATCCAACACTACATTCCTAGACTGTAGCCTGAACACATGGTTCACGTAACCTATTCCAACATTCGAGCCATCCAATTTTTCAGTGGCGATTAAAGGTATCCCCGAATAAACTTGACTGGTGATCTCGTGATACTTGATAACAGGTCCAGCCATCGTGAAGCGTTTGAATGGCAGCCTTCAGAGTGTGCCCGCCTAGTAGTTGGGAAAAAAAAAAAAAAAAAAAAAAAAAAAAATTTTTTTTTTTTTTTTTTTTTTTTTTTTTTTTTATAGTATTATAAAGTATGTAATATACAAATGTAAAATTTGACAATGACAATTAATATGTCCTCTCAAAGAATCCTGGATCGAGACTGGAATAAATTTGTGAATGAAAATTTTGAAAAATGTTTTTGGGAGAAAAAGCAAATAATATGTATTCGACATCATGTTTTTAGAGACGAAGAAGATCTTCTAACCATTTTAAATTTTCTTTTTAGAGATTGTGGTTTTCAAATGAATACATATATTAACCACAATAAATATGAATATATTCAACGTGGTGCAATTTTCTTGTATTATTTTATTTTACAAAAATCGTCGTTTAATCTTTTTTATGATGTTTGCGTTAACACCATTCGAAAGAAAGGTCGATACCGAAGAAAAAGGAAAACGAGAATGCTTCTCTTCGACCATCCTTTTACGTTTTGTAATAATGATCACATTCATTTCATGGCAGCCTCTCGTCGATACATCCATCCAAATACCTGGGAAGTTGTAGGTAAAGGATTAAAAGTACAATTAATTAAAAAAGAAGAATATCTACATTATAAAAAGATCTATATTGAATCTACTTTTTATTGTAACGAAACATTCAACTCATTGTATCCGTTAAAAGAATTATGTCTCTCTACAATATTGTCTAATGTACAAGATATTGAGAATTTGAAATTGCCAACTCCTCTTGTTCGGGAAGTTATGAGAGCAAGTTATCGATATATGACATTACCAATTGGTAAATGCCTACCTTTTACAAATATTAAACAGACATTTATAGATACTTTTTCACAAAAAGACGCAGTTATTAATATGGATACGTTGATAACCTATAAGTTTAAAATTCCTTTATTGCATAGGCCGACCATAGTTCATTACATTTATCTAAAAAATGATTGTGTTTACAACATGTGCTCAGAATGTATAAAAGCATATTTTTATGGTTTGGATATTGAAATTGAAAGAGTTTACTACTATAAATATATGATGTTTAATAGAAAAGTTAAATTAAATTTTTGCATGCATCCTCAATATTGGTGTCATTTATGTAAAAGGGTACCTCTATTTCGAATCTTAAAAACATATGAAAATATTGATATTGATACGGCATACATCATGATTGAATCATTTAAACTTTACCAAAACCAACTGATTTTTATGGAAAGAAATTATAAGCAAATTGAAAGATTATTTAATTATGTGGGGTTAGTTTATGGACTACTTGCTTTTGAATAGAGACTTATCATAAAAATATTTTATTCTGGATATAGGTTGTGAAAAAAAAAAAAAAAAAAAAAAAAAAAAAAAAAAAAAAAAAATTTTTTTTTTTTTTTTTTTTTTTTTTTTTTTTTTTTTTTTTTTTAATTATATATAGACGTTGCTACAATCTTTCTTAAAGATGTCTCATTTTCTTTATGCTGTGCACATCACTTTCTTATATAAAAGTGGAGAACGGTATTTACCATGGCATGTTTCTGTTACAAGTACCAAACCTCCTTTTGAAACAACAACTATTGGATTATTGGATAAAAGTATCGATTTGAATTATGATGACCTCAAATACAATATCAAACACACCGATTCTTTTCCTCGGCCAGATTATATGAAGATTGACCACCTATTCTCAAAAGAAGATATGCAAGTTCATTTGTATTCCATGTTTGTCGAAAAATGGCAAGGAGAGAATTGGGACATTTCCTTGGGAGCGGTCGACGAACCCACCTACATCTATCTGTTGAAGATCGTGGGTGAGAAATGTGTGACGTTAATCAAAAAGGAACACCCCATTAACACGGATCGAACGCTTACCTCAGCCTATCAATGCTTTCAAAAGAACAAACCTTAACTTCACCCACGAATTTAAAGAGTCTGCCCGTTTCATCCTGTCTCATTCCGCTGCTGCTCCCGATGTTGGCCTTTATCATTAAGGAGACTCAATGCCACGTGTTGTGTGTGATCGGGGACGATCATAAGATCTATTTGAGCATCACAGAGCTCGGATGGTGGATTGACAAGCCAAAGTACTTTAAGAAAGGGAGCCAGCCATTGAAAGACATTGTCAGTGATCCACCCATTGGAATAGAAAGCAGACCCTTTATGGAGCGTGAAACTCTTCTCCCCTTATTAGAAAAGTGTCAACATTTCGAAATATATTTTTTGAGAAAATTACTCTCGGATAAAGTGGCAGTATCGGTCATTGCTTATGAACAAATCGACAAAGAATCATTACCAGTCATCAAAAGATCGAATGTGTTCACCCATACACTCACAATGTGGGTGGAATTCCAAATTGAAAGGGCTGAGATGTACTCTCTAGCCAAACTGTACGACGACGGTCCACCACCGTCTTTTGTTTTGGAGACTGACCCCCTGTTTTTGGATCTAGAAAACCTTGACGAGCGTGGACCAATGAAGTGTGAGCAGTTTTGAAAGCTCCGCCCACAGAGAGGGTAGAAAAGCGTCCGCTCGTCTCATTCTGCCTCTGTTGCCTCTCACCGTCCGCTCGTTTCATTCTGCTTCTGTTACCTCTCACCGTCCACTCGTTTCATTCTGCCTTCCAGATGTTGGCGTTTTTAATTAAGGAGGGTAAACGTTACGTGCTATGTGTCATCGGAGAGGATCGCAAGATCTATTTGAGCACCAAAGACCTTGGAAGGTGGATGGACGCACCAGAGTTTTTTACCGATAAAGGCGGCCGACCACTAAAAGAGATTATCAGCGATGCACCGGTTGGAATAAGAACAAGAGAATTTATGGATCGTGAAACGCTCATCCCACTACTAAAAACGTGTAAAGTGTTGGAAATATATTTTTTAAAAAGAATACTCTTGGATAAAGTGGTAGTATGCGTTACCTTCTCCAAACGAATGAACAAACAATTGGAATTAGAAGTGATTGAAAGGCATAATGTGGATAAATTTACTTGGTCATACAAAAAAACACTGACAATGTGGACTGAAAATACAATTGAAACAGCCGAGGGCTATGCTATGGCCAAATTACATTATAGTCCACCGTCCCCATCTTTTGTTTGGGAGTAGATCAATGTGGGCCAAGGGCCAAATTGTCTATTTTTGGATGAAAAGTATGTAATAATTTTTTCATGATTATGTATGTGTAGATAATTAAAATTGATTATTCTTTTTTAAATTTTTTGTTTTCTTTCACTGTTGTTTGCCAAATTGTTTGTTTTTGGATGAAAAGTATGTAATAATTTTTGATGGTTATGTATGTAGATAATTCTTTTTGAAATTTTTTGTTTTTTTTTTCACTGTTGTTTGCCAAATTGTCTGTTTTTGGATGAAAAGTATGTAATAATTTTTGATGGTTATGTATGTAGATAATTCTTTTTGAAATTTTTTGTTTTTTTTTCACTGTTGTTTGCCAAATTGTCTGTTTTTGGATGAAAAGTATGTAATAATTTTCGATGATTATGTATCTGTGTAGATAATTAAAATTTATTATTCTTCTTTAAATTTTTTGTTTTCTTTCACTGTTGTTTTTATCCTATAACATTGTTGAAACCACAAAAAAAAATTATAACGTTAAAGGTAATATTTTGGGATTTTGAGTATAATTTCTGTTGTGACATTATAATTTTATTACAAAAGTCTATGTATAGCATTTTTTTTAAACATTGATGACAATCTTTTGGGATTTTGTAAATAGATAATAACGATATTCCATATCAGACAGGTCCATTTGAGATTTGAAGTAATCATGTAACTTATTTTCTAATATTGATACCGATTGAAAATATTAGCACACAAAATTTTTCATTTTATTCTTTTTAGGTATGAGAATAAATTTTGAAATGATTGGAAATATTACACTGGTTCACAGCAGTTCATTTATATTTTCCTTCCATTCAGTTGGACATATTCTGATTTATATTTTAGCATTTCTCTAAACGTTGAAGTTGGGATTTTGAGTCTGTGTGAATAGGAAGCCACATCAGACAGGGTGTTTTCATTTTCTGATACCGATTGAAAATATTAGCACACAAAATTTTTCATTTTGTTCTTTTTAGGTAGTATGAGAATAAATTTTGAAATGATTGGAAATATTACACTGGTTCACAGCAGTTCATTTATATTTTCCTTCCATTCAGTTGGACATATTCTGATTTAAATTTTAGCATTTCTCTAAACGTTGAAGTTGGGATTTTGAGTCTGTGTGAATAGGAAGCCACATCAGACAGGGTGTTTTCATTTTCTGATACCGATTGAAAATATTAGCACACAAAATTTTTCATTTTGTTCTTTTTAGGTAGTATGAGAATAAATTTTGAAATGATTGGTAAAAAAAAATATTACACTGGTTCACAGCAGTCCTTCCATTCAGTTGGACATATTCTGATTTAAATTTTAGCATTTCTCTAAACGTTGAAGTTGGGATTTTGAGTCTGTGTGAATAGGAAGCCACATCAGACAGGGTGTTTTCATTTTCTGATACCGACATATTGAAAATATCAGGGATGGGCGCAGAATTCATACCACTATCAATGTAAGAAAATTTTCTACCTCTTAATGCGACGAGGTAGAGAAATTTCTTAAACACATTCCGGTATGAATTCTGCGCCCGTGTTCCATCCCTGAAATATTAGCACACAACATATTTCATTTCGTTCTTTTTAGGTATGAGAATAAATTTTGAAATGATTGTGTGAAATTATGATTTTATTCCAAAAAAAGTCTTAAAATATTTGTAAACAATTGAAAAAAAAAAAAAAAAAAAAAAAAAAAAAAAAAAAAAAAAATTTTTTTTTTTTTTTTTTTTTTTTTTTTTTTTTTTTTATTATATATGTATTAAGAATAGGAAAATATTTTTTTCATTATGTTTCTCCAATGGTCATCGGCTCAACGGTTTAACGACCAAGTTTCGACTCCCATTTGCCATTACGTGATTTTGATAACCAGCACCCACACTTTTAATGTTATTCAAGACTTGCCGTATACTTTAAAAATTACGAAAAAACCTCTGCTTTGGTTCATAAATAAATTTCGGGAACATGGCATCCGCGTCGAATACGGCACCATCTACACCCAAAAAGATATCGGTACACTGGGACCCATTTCCACAAAAATTTCCAACGGAGTCGTGCAGCGCTACCTCGAATCCAAATACTCCCCTTCCGTCCTCCTCGTCTGCCCCCCCGGATACACAAAGTCGTTTCAAACCGTCCACCCGCAGACAATGGTCGACAAGCTCCTTGGATGACGAGATTCGTCGCTTGCTCAATTTAAAACTCGTCAATCAAATGGTGAGAGGTCGACCCACCGACACCATCCAAATGCACCGAGAGAAATTGGCCCGAGAATTAATGGAATGGATACAACCCTTTCAGGAGGTATCCTATGATTTGACGTATCGCAACCAACTCATGACGTTACTGGCTACCGCGTCCAAAGAGAGTGTCGCCGAACTTTCAACGAATGAGACCGATTGGATTAAATTATTGAATCAGTGGGTTAGGGTCAACAGTACCCATGATATCATTCACGGTCGCGAGATTTTTCGACTGTTGGCTGTCGACGGGTTTCGAGGTCATCACCCAAAAGATTTGAAACAATATTTGAGTGGTGTCCTACTGCCACTACGAGTCGAATACCGGATGCACTGTCAAGGTGTACGGGCCATGTATGAATATTTTGATCATGATCCTAAAATAAATTGTTTGACGGGTACAGATTCTGCTTACGTCGTGTTTTTAGCCTTATTGGAATGGTATAGCGAACATATTACGTTATTAGATGATCAATTAATTTATCGAGTGAATCAGGCCAAAAAGTTAGTCGAAGGTTATTTACATCAGCACGGAGAATACTATCAGGATACAAAATGGGTCGATCCAACTTTATTGAAAGAATTTGGTAAAGTGTATGTTCAACAATTTACGGATACTGCGCAATGGCTCACGGTGGGAAACGAATTGTTGAATCATATAAAAGTAAAGTAATGATGGCAGATTTAATTCGGCTCTCTCTTTCCGATGATGATTTGACTTTTTATAAAAAATTACAAATTCTACCCAACGATAAGGTCTATGCGCACCAGCCGGAATTTGAAAGATTTAAGAAACTCTACACATTGTACAAATTTCATTTGGCTACCCTTCAAAGACCCGAACTGAACATTAAACTGGTATATAATACGGAACACGGATGGCACATGTCGTCCTGCATCAAAAGTATACCCGGAAAAGCACAACCTGACATTTGTACGTGCGAGGAAGATTTTGCTAATGTGGAAGATTTTTTCTACAGAGTGCAGCGGGATAAAATCTTTAGGTGTAAGTTGTGTAAACGTTACATTCCTGATTGGGAAGAAGCTATTGTAAACAGGGATAAAGAAGTTGAAGGGGACCCCTAAAAAAAAAAAAAAAAAAATTTTTTTTTTTTTTTTTTTTTTTTTTTTTTTTTTTTTTTTTTAAGTGGGTGTAAAAAAAAAAAAAAAAAAAAAAATTTTTTTTTTTTTTTTTTTTTTTTTTTTTAAATCCTAACCACCCCGTGATAACTCATTGGGAAGCAGCCCTTTCAAAAAGGGGAACAATAGTATGAGTTTTAACAATGAAGCAGTTGGGATGACGCAAGGCCCTTCCCAATCTCATTGAGTTCGCCCACTCTGGCTCAGGGTGGCGGAGGTGCCGCCTCCCTCCACTGTCTCCTGGCTCTGTGACTCTTGCTGTCGGGTCCTGGCGGTTCTCCTCTGGGGACACTGTACGGGCCACCCGGAGGGTGCGGTGCCAGTTGGCAGGGTGCTCGAATAATTTTTTGGAAAAAAAAAATTTTTTTTGAATCCTGATTGGTCCATCTTGAAAGCTGTCC
>CAWVNO010001813.1:22500-42500 GCA_963930645.1 Salticus scenicus
CGGTCATCACGGGGATGTTTTCGTTTTGCAACCAGGTGCTCGTCACCCGACTGGTGTGAATGGGGGACAGGTCGTGCATAAACACCAGATCCTCTGCCGGATGCTCGGCCAAGTGATCTCGGATGAGGGGCAGGATCCGTTGCGTATAGTAGGTCGAGTCTAAAGTGCGCTGCTCGATGCGCACCATTCTTCGAAACCCATGACCGAACGCCATCCACACACAAATGGTGTGTCGGCCGCTCGGGTTGGAAGTGGGGACGATGTACTGGGGATCGAACCGATCGCTTTTGTGAGGGCGGTACACGCGCAGGGCTCCCCTCGACGAGGACCGGAAGACTTTTTCGTCCGAAAAGATGACCTTGCACCAATCGTCGTAACCCCAGGTGAGGTGAGCATTGGCAAACCGATAACGGCATTGCTTATGATACGGGGTGAGATGCGGTTTGCGAGCCGGTCTCCGACAGCGCATCCCGCGCGCTCGCAAGCGTTTGCGCACCGTGTCCACGCTCACGTGGGGGGCGAGCATCTCTCGGAGGTCCACCGCCGACATGAAGGGGTGTTGGAGGGACCATTCGTACAGCTGCCGGTCCACCTCGTCCTCGGTTTTGCGCGGCCGGCCCCGTCGACGAGGCAGGGGTCGCGTGTCTTCTTTCTTCAACCAGTAGTGGACCACCGAAGGGTGGAGATCCAACTGCCGAGCAATCTCGCGTTCGGTCCAATGTTCGACGTGGCGAAGCCGCACAATCTCTTTCCGAGAGTCCATGACTTGATCTAAATAAAGATGGAAACGCGGATGGTTCGATGCAGTAAATGCCAGAGACAAACGGAAACGACGGACGTTCAGAGGTTTGAAACCAAAACCCACCGGCCTTACATCACGGGCCACTGTGTCGTGTGCCACACGCGAAAAAGTGCTTTCATCCCCATGAAGAAAGAGGATGGCGGCCTTTCCAAATCTTATCCACCCTACGCATCCTGAGGCCCTGACTTTGGGACCGGGACCCACGCTGTCGTGTCAGCTGTGCCATCAGTCTTTTGCCGTGTACGACGCCATCACCTCCCCAAACCCCGACGCGTTTCATTCCAGTGCCTTGGCTCAGGCGTATTGCGAGTGGACGGGCGATGACCAGGTGCCTCTGAATTTCCCCCTCCTTCAGCTGGAAGGCATCCATGCCACGACGGTCCGCCGACAGTCCCTGAGCCGAGTGCGGCGGAGCATTCAGTTGCTGAGAGCCTTGAACGCGCCCTTCACCACGCGACCGCAGCAGCACCCCCTGAGGGACGGCGACACGTTTCTCACGGATTTTCTCAACATCCTTTCCGAACACCCAGACGCCTCCAACGAACGAAGGGTGTTGGACGCCTTGATCCGGGGCATGCACGGTCTCTTGTCCGAACTCCCCAACGTGTTGGACACGTATTTCCAGATCTTGGTGCCGTACGTGCACGACTGTCACACGCCGTGGCAACCCTACCCCTTCGAAGAGGAGGAGCCGAACGCGGCCAAAGAGCTCCTCCTTCAACTCTACCGGTCCTCGATGATCCGCAAAACGTTTGGCAAGTATGCCCTGCCTTTCGACGTGATCCACGTGATGGTGAGTTGCTACGCGTGTTCCAGTGACATGGCGGTGGTGGGCAACTGGGCCCTCGATTTCATGGCGCGCCTCTGCCGGGGCGATTTTTTCTGGAAACGGTTCGAAAGCTGTCCTTTCGTGCAGGCCTTGCGACGCCTGATCGAGACGCAGATCACCTTCAAGAGCCGACACTACAAGACGCTGCGCAGTTTCCGCGAGGGCGTCTCCGACCACTATTCAGTGATGTGGGAACCCTACCATGCGATGCAGGCTTTCCTCAAGGAAAAATACAAAGTGGCGTGTGCCTCCCAAGACGTGTTGGACTTGGGGTTCGCGCTCCATTTTCCGGCCGTCCTGTTCGAGGACCCCGCCGACCTGTTGGGTTTCACCTTGGGCTATCATCACATTCTGATGGTCATGAGCCGCGGCGGTGGTGTGCCCAAAGGCACGTTCAAATGCGCCAAGCGCATTCACACGACCGTTCAGCGGTTCATTGGTCGCATTCGAGCCTTTGACGTGATCCGACTCGACTGGACGGTGGATACGCTCAAACTCTTCTTGGCGAGTGAGGGAGATTTGGAGAAGGAGATGATGGAACTGATGCAACTGTTGTTGGAGAGTAGTAATAAAGATGGATCCTAACACGCTGCAGACCCAAATTCACGACTTGCTCCATGCCAGTATCAAAGCGTACAACCTCAATGAGAATGACGCGGTGAGCTTGAAATCGCTCAAATTGACCCTGCTCGGACAAGTGGTGGAAGCGCTCGGTCTCAGTTGGGCCTACCTCCTCAATCTCTTTAAAACGCATATCCACGTCCATCCGGAGATTGCCGCGACGCTGAGGAGTGCCGGGGGGGACGAAGACATTGTCTCCGTGTTGTCGCAGGTGTTTGTGAAAACCGACAAACTGGTGCACCTGTTGAAGACGCTCACCAAAAACGGACTCCCGATGGATGCGATCCTGGCGGTGGACGGACTGAACGGGAATTTGAATAACGGCCCCAACTACGAACAAAAGAATTATATTGCCAACTTGCGATACGGACCCACGAAAACGCTCTTTGACAACGATCCCGATTACAAAAGACTCCATGTGCAAACGATCCGAGAAATGTATAAGTTATTGGGGAGCGAGGTCCGGGCTGCCCCCAAGCAAATCTATTACGTGGTGCGGGGATGTGTGGAAGAAATGACGCGCGTGATTTTGCCCGCGGATCCCGAGTTTGCCAAAGAGGATCTCATGGATAAGAAATTACTCTCCAAATGCATTTCTCTGTACAATCGAACGATGGGCAAACAAAATGTCGAGAGTTTGGTGAAAACCTTAAAGTTCCGAGGAGAGAAACGCCCTGCCGAGGAAGAGGAAGAAGAGGATTAAAAAAAAAAAAAAAAAAAAAAAAAAAAAAAAAAATTTTTTTTTTTTTTTTTTTTTTTTTTTTTTTTTAATACATAAAAAAAAAAAAAAAAAAAAAAAAAAAAAAAAATTTTTTTTTTTTTTTTTTTTTTTTTTTTTAAGCTACATAAAAAAAAAAAAAAAAAAAAAAAAAAAAAAAAAAATTTTTTTTTTTTTTTTTTTTTTTTTTTTTTTTTTTTTTTTAGAATGTTCTTTTACAGGCCAGTGATGGGTCGTCGGGTTCGGTTTCTACAATTTGGTGACTGTATTTTCTGTCGGGGGATATGATGAGGTGAGCGTGTTGCCTCACATTATGGAGCATACTTTCAATAGCCAACCACGTCAAGTCTGGATTCACCATTTTGATGAAAAAATAAAATAATTCCAGTATGGTGATATCGTGTATTAAATGACTTCTACATGCAAACTCACTGGCTAACTCATCCATTATTTCCACTATATTCTCTTTGTCGACACAATCGACAAAGACCTCTATTCCTTGAAATTGAACATCTAATGGGATTAACATGGGTTTACCGCTCAGATAATAGATGTATCCAAATTTTTCTTGATTCTCTAAAAGTTTGGAAATATAACTTCGAGCTACGTGTACAATTTTCTTGTTATTCACCAATTCGAGTGTAATGAGGCGAAAGACAGGTCCTTTTCGTTCTTTCATGTATCGGATTTCTTTATCCAACGATTCCGATTTATACAATTCTTTGAACAGAAAATCGATTGGTAGATAGTAAGTAGTTAATTTTTCGTACATCTTTACTTCTTACTTACGAGTCTGTAAAGGGGAGGTCCAACAATACTTAAAAAAAAGAAAAGGGCCAATGCAATGCCTCCGTATAGTAGGTAAGATATCCAGGGAATAACCGCTTTCACTCCGGACCAAACAGTCGAGCCGACATTTTCGGCAAAATGACTGAGCGCTTCGGCTACTGTCGGTCTTTGGCATTGCATGGTTTCATCCGGTAAACACTGGGCAGTTTCGCAGCTACACAATTTACAACAAGAGTTTTCGACACTCTCATCAAAATGCTCACACACATGTTCCATGTTTGAAATCCCGGTGCAAAAGGAAACATTTTGCAACGGTTTCGGTTGACAGCAACTCAATTCGCGTACTTTGCACACAGTACCATCTGTTGTTTTCTTAAAACAACCCGAATTAGCTTCAATGTAATCCCAAATACTGGTAACACCGACAGTGACCGCTGTTCCCGTAGCAATGACTGCCAAACTTTTTTTACTGAAAACGACCTTAATCGCTTTTTGTAATTTTTTATTCTGAGAGACGAAACCTCTTAATGCCGTTTTGGACTTTGCAATTACTTTAAAGGGTTTAAAACCTTTCATAATACTACGAGGTTTAAATGAATAGGTACCTTTAGCCATAGAGTACTTGATTCGGCGGATAATAAAGGAGAGGGATATGGCTTATTCAATATGTATATTTAATTCCAAGAGTGCTCAATGCAAAGGGGGTCAAAGGAAAAATTTAACTATGCTAATGTGCGAACATCACTTGAAACATTTTTATGGTTTGGAATTGGGTTACGAGGCTATGGACCGTGGTTCACACATTGCCTATGTAGGTTGTTTTTTAAAACCCATTAAAAATTATAGTTTCTTTAAAAAGGGTACAGTTATTATTCCTGCAAAAAAGTATTTTGATGCCTATTATCGGCCCACCGATCAAGAAGACACCCAAAAAGTTTTAACACAGTATTCTATGAACCCACACATAGAAGAAACGATGCGTCAATATTTGGTGAATAAAAAACCAGATGAGGATGGACGATACGCAATGGAGATATTTCGAAATTTTATGGATTTGACGATGGATGTAGGTCCAAATCAAGAAGATGCATTATATAGTCTTCAAACTTTACTCAACTCCAAAATGATTATATCTTCAACATTAATTTCAAAACAACCTACAAAGAAAATCTTAGCGCATAACAAAGTTTACTTATATTCAACTGAAGCACTTTCAAAAACTGAAACACTTACAAGTATTACGGAGATAAAGGTCAGTCTTCTTATGCAATATGTTTTAGCTAACTGCGTATATGCAGAACAGAGTATAGATTATACGAAGGATGACTATTTACATAATTTGGAGTTTAATACAAAATTTATACCAGATGTTGGTTTAGTGGCTATTGACGATATTGGAGATCCAATGTATCTAGTTCTGGATGGTCGAAGTCTTGGTAGTCAAGTCTTTTTAAACGCCCATGTTACCATATTACCAAAAGAAATGGTTAATAAAATTTACACACTAAAAGATGTCCCCAAACCCTATACTCTGAATATGCAATTGATTTATCTCATATTTTTTTAATGATAAACATTTTTTTTTTTTTTTTTTTTTTTTTTTTTTTTTTTTTTTAATCTATGGTGAACAATCCTTCTTTATCAGGAACAGCCTTTACTTTTTTCTTTGGAGGTTCAGATGAAACGAAATACTCGTTGGTTAAATTGTCATTTTCTTTTGGTGTAGGTAAATCTTGGTTCTCGGCTTCTTTTGGTGTAGGTAAATCTTGGTTCTCGGCTTCATTTTCGATAGGAGTTAATGTTCCTAAATCTAAAGCTTTAACGCAAGATAATTTGGCTTCGTCAAATGCTATTATATCCTTAATATCTCCACTGATACGATAGCATTTTTCTTCTTGATTGTTCATATAACTATATCGTACATTAATATTTAGATGAACAAGGCCAATAAAGGTTTGTTGGTATAAATCTTCAATATGAGATAAGAAACGATTCAAAATTTTCTCACCATCAAATATTTTTGTATCCTGTATACAAGGTTGATTTGTTTTACTTAGCTTAAATCCATGTTCTTCAAACTTTGCATAGTTCTTGTTACACTTTGAACAGCCTAACAAGCTGCAGTTTGCGAAAGTAAATTTAAATTCGTTGGAAATTTTTATATCTGGTCCCAAGTCCTTTGTCATTAATTTTGCAATTTTAATCAAAGGTTCAGAACTACCAATAAGGATACTATGACGACTTTTATTGTTATCGTAAGATTTAGCAAATCTACAATATCCCACTAAATATACTTCTAAGGAATCATCGGACGTTTCATAATCATAAAAATTTGATGAGGATCCTCGAAGAGATTTTGAACGAAATTCAAAATCTTGATAAGGTATGCTGTTTTCTAAACATTGTTCCCAATCTTCTGATACGAGGTTGATGGCATTTTTAGGAATCCATTTAACAAATTTCTTTGCCAAACAGTCATTTTCCAACATCCAGGAAACGAGAGTTGTGTAACCATCCATTCTTTATTATTTCAAAAAAAGTAAAGGGATAATAGAAATGAAAAACACAGAATTTATAATTAAAAAAAAAAAAAAAAAAAAAAAAAAAAAAAAATTTTTTTTTTTTTTTTTTTTTTTTTTTTTTTTTTTTTTTTATATATATATTGTTATTATTCAAGTATTTAACGAATGGATTACTCCACTTTAATTGAATTTATTACACAAAATAAAATTCTTTTGAATGCTGTTGAGGACATGCAAAATCGAACTAAATCATTAAATTTAATTTCTGCAGAGTGGAAACATATTTTAGAAGAAAGTGAAGTTTACAAATTACATACGAGCGGTAAAGCTAAATATCTTAAAGGACATGCATGCGCAGATGATAAGGCTTATGTTAAAACTTTAAAATCAAATCGAGACACTTTTACAATTATCGTTGCGGGTGAATGGGCACTAAACAAATGTAAAGACGGTACTCTCTCCATCATTGCCCGAGGATGTGAACCTCTCCAAGCAATTGGTTTCTCTATGCGGGAAAACGAAGAAAAAAAATTAAATGATGGAGGTCGTTTTTTCGTTCTCGAATGTAAGGCTGATATGTGCTCTGCGTGTCGTGAAAATCACAGTAAATACAACGTACCAATTCTAGGAAAAAATTGGTGTGTCAGAAGTTTAAGAATCTTTGATGGAGAAAGGATATATCATGAATTTACCAAAAACATACAGGAAAAAATGCTTAAGCTTAGTAGTTTTATAGGTATATTTCAAATGGTCATTAAAAATCGAATGACCTATGGAGACGACTGTTATAAAATAGGTGGAAACATTAACGAAATGATCATTTTTCAATTGACAACCCTTTTACCAACCTCTTCATTGCACTTTGCAGAAACTACTGTCCCTTTTATAGAATATCCAGAGGACGATCCAACAAAGTGTGAATAGAAGTAAGGTAACAATGGAATCGACGGCAGCTTGCGTTGCGGTTAGGTTTACAGATCCTATTGAAATTGCTATTGTATATGACTCAGAATATATTACATTTAATAACCCCGAAGACTTTTACCTGTATCCCCATAAAGATTTAATTGCTGCTAATCGAGATTCTTATGAATTTTTATTAGTAAAAAAGTACAAACCCATTAAAATATTTGATAAAAGTGTTTTAAAGTTCCCTTGTCGAGAATGCGGAAAGAAAAATTGTTTAATAACTATAGCTTTTTTAGGGTGGCGTAATTTTGTAAAAAGAAAAGGTGTAACACTAAAGCATGGAAATGTTAAACCCATAAAATTAAATTCTCCACGTTCAAAAGTAGTATGTATATGCTTAGAATTTGACGAATATTGTAATCCCACTGACGGATGCGCAGTAGCAGATAACGGTTATTTAGATGGAAACATAGAAAATTGGTTGCCAGATTTATTGAAATCAAATATTGTTTTATTAGCTAAAGGTTCAGATACTTACCGTTGGTTGCGAGAACAGTCAGGGTATCCTATATTAGAAGAACATGATTATGAATTGAAATACCCTTGTAAAGAATGTAATAAGAAAACCTGTTGCATGGTTAAAACCTATTACACTTGGAGGAAACAAGCTACTCAAATAAACAGTATAATACACCAGTAAAAAAAAAAAAAAAAAAAAAAAAAAAAAAAAAAAAAAAAAAAAAATTTTTTTTTTTTTTTTTTTTTTTTTTTTTTTTTTTTAATATAAGTATTGTGGTTATTCTAGTATTTACAGGAAAAAATGGATAACGTTGTTAGTCAATGCTCACTCTTTGATTTAAATTATTATGTTTTAAAGACCCTTTTTAAATATTATATCCCGTTTCATGATAAGAAAACCTTGTTAAGTCTACCTGAATTTAAAGCTTTGTTATTGGATTCAACATTTTGGTTTGTACCTCAGGATCACTTTACCGGATTTTTACGAATGATCAGTGTCGTAAAAGATGGTTACTTCCTAACGAATCACAACAATTTGTGTCATATCACACTAGATGAAAAAACAGCCACTTTGTGTAAACGTCATTTTCAATTTTTACAATCTGAAAAGGTGATTCACCGATCTTTAAAGGATCAGGTCCGTATACCTCTTAAAAAGAATAAGACAACAATACAAAGGAGGAAATATGCATTAGAAGAGGCTTGTCGCATTTGGAAATTTGAACAAAATACATACACTCCCATCAATGAGGATGAGATAAAAAATTTCCAAATGTATCGTTTACCTTTTAACAGAATTCTTATCTTAAACTCTCATTCTGATACTCTTCGCTATCCTGGTTCAAACTACTGGTATTACGGTCCTAAATCGATGGTTGAAATTTATAAATTTGATGTTGGCACGAGAATTAACCTTCTTAAAAACAATTCAATACTTTCACGGACAACTGCGTTGGATATTAACGAATGTTTTTACAATGAGAAAGACCAAAATTATAAACCCATGACAGGTTATTGGACCGAAACTGAACGTGAAATTTATCGTATAGATTCGAATGATGTATTTTATTCCATGGAGAAATTAATTAAGCAATTTTACAAGAATTGAAAAAAAAAAAAAAAAAAAAAAAAAAAAAAAATTTTTTTTTTTTTTTTTTTTTTTTTTTTTTTTTTTTAATGCATATATAGTTCAAACCGCCTGAAAGGCTATTGAGAATGGAGAGTGATGACTGTTGTGTGTGTATGCACCCTCTGTTTCCCATTGGAACCTATCATCCCCTGGACCTAAAAAGTTGTTACAGGATAGAAAGTTGTGGTCATGTCTTTCACAGAGAGTGCATCCGTCGCACCAAGCAGTTTTCGGCGGGCGCCGTTCGATGTCCGCTGTGTCGTACTCCCCTGTCCGAGGGGTCCATTCAAGATTTGGAACGATTCATGGTACCGTTCATCATCAACCAACCCATGTTCGATTCACTGAATCCAAACGAGGACCGTGTTGTTTTTATGTTTGTTGAAAATAGGAGCACGGGTCAAATTTTAGCGAAGACCCCTTTCATGCTACTCAGCGAATTGGCACCCATAGAAGACTCACCCTGGAAATGTCTCACATTGCAATTCTTAGCGTTTTCCCGTGAAACTTTGGGACTCTATGTTGGTTATTCAACAAAGTTTGAAAAGACTAAAACATCCGTGATTTACTTTTACCAAATCATGAAAATCTATGAGACTAGTGAAATCATAAAGCATTTAGATCGATTCTATCCAGATTGTATTACCTGTTTTGAACAGGGCTATTTTAAATTGTGTTAAAATAAAAAAATTATTGTATATTGGGTGTTGTTGTTTCTTTTGGATCGGGTTTGGACATGGATACCAGTAAGGTGATGACATACTCGCTCATGGCTTTCATTTGCTGTGTAAAACGACTATGTAAAGGATTGGGTATTTTTACACTTTCCTGATTTTCCAACATTTCTTGTATGCAGTACAGTAAACATTGTAATTCGACGACACAGCCCTCTTCTTCCGTTTTCGAACACGACTGATATTTTTCGTAGGCTATATTTAACTGTTTATCCGACAACACTTTGGTCAAAGTGGGTGAGACGATTTTCTCATGGACGTAACGAAATACGAGATTATACACCATGTCGAATACGGCATGAAAAGCATTAATTTGTTTGACTCGCATGCGAGACTGAATCACACTTTTAGCCGCCGTAAACATATACTCAAATCCATGGGCTCCATTTTTATTTTGAATAATCTCCACCAACTGTTCTCCCATGGGTATCTGGTGCATCAGTTTTTCCATATAGACTGTGAAATATTGTTTCTGAGTCTCGAAAAGTTGTTTTTCCACTTCGTCTCCTTTCAATAGATTGGCTTGTAAGTCTTGCAAAATTTCTTCCTCATTCTCGTCTTCCAGCTTACGCTTCATCTTGTTCCTTAAAAGTTCACATCGAATCGACCTCTGTAAATAAAATGGGGATCATAGTCTTTGGGGGTCACCGGATAATAGGGTGCTTGGACTTTAATGCTTCGGTAGTAATGGATTTTAAAGGGAAAATCCAAATCTAAAGTCCATCGATTGTGTTCCAATTCATAGTGTAAAACAAATGCATTGTGGGCGTCTACGTCTTCAATCTTTCTCAAGGTCACATGTTGTGGGTTCACTATATACTTGCCCTGATACATTCCGGATGTATCGCGACATACGGGACTCTTGTACAGCACGTTGTAAATGTCTTCCGGTCGGTAAGGTGTATTCCGCCAAAACGACGGGATATCGGAACAGTCCGAGGGTTTAAAGTGGTTTCTATATTTGGAGTCGTAGAGCCAAGTGTTCCAGATATACCTTCGTCTCACCCGTAGAGGGTGAGCGCTCTGGAAGAGATACTGAGCATAATCGAATGTCCACGGTTCCTGTCGGATCATCACTTTCCCATTCCCTCCTTGAAAGAAGGGAAGGAGGAGGTCTTTCGAAGGGGTGTCAAACAGGATGAAGGAAAGGGGGGGTCGTTCACCCAAGTAGAAATAGGTGACCCACTTCACCTCCATCGGGAATCGGGCTTCTTGGGTGAAGATGCTCACGCAGGCGTCGAAGCCTTCCGTGCTCAAATACTGGGGGTGGAGGGTGACGCCGAACAGTCCGAATCGGGGATCACAGACGCAACCCCAGTGGGGTTCGTACTTGGCCCGTTTTAAAGGTTGCCCCGTCAACGCGTCAAAGCTACAAGGCCGCTTCACACATTTGACCGAGGCGAGGCGTTTCACGTAATCCGGATGAAATCCGTCCTCGGGTTGAAGGTGCGACACCTCGATCTCATCGTCCGCGCAAGGCGAGAGGTTCATCGTTTCGAGAATGGGTAATTTTTGACACGTGAAACCGACGGCTCGGTATCCCGGATCACATTCGCACACGTTTCGACTCGGAAGGTAGCGGCCGTGCACCCCACAACCCACATTGGTGTCGCAGTCTCCCCCAAATACCTTTTGAGAGATGAGATGGGGATTTCGACACACGCAAATGGCGAAGGTGGCCCCCCGGTACTGGTAGGAGATCCACTGTCCCGTGTCCGGGTTGCACTGGTTACCCCTCAAGAGTTTCGGGATGCAGGTGTGGGAGAGACAGACGTGGGAAGGGGAGGGGCAGTCTGCATCGGTTTGACACTGACTCTTTTCCTCCAGGTCTGGAGGGTGTTTCGTTAAAAGAGGCCAAGGCGTAATTTCAGTCGCCTCGACTTGGCGAGTGGTGTATAAAAAAATTAAACCGATATACAATGTTAAGAGTAACAGAAAGAGAACGAACATGCTTTAGTAAATATAGACAATTTGGAAAACACCTCGAACATAAAGTAAACCGACGGCAGCATCGAGAGCATTCCGATTCTGCAAGTCCTGAAAAAATTTGAGTTTCGTTTGAGCATTTTTTAAATGAGACAACAATTGTTGGACACTATAGATTTTATTCATCTTTATTTACATAATGGATGGGACGTATTTCAGGTAAATCTTTTTCTACGAAATGATACTCTTCTTTGAGGTACTTGCTAGGAGTCAGCAGAGCCCTTTGACAAAAGCACGTATGGGGACCTTCGTCGGGACGAACGCATCGGACACAATCTGTCAAATGCCACTCTTTCGAAGCAGGATGGTAAATAACGTCAATCTCCTTCTCCTTCCCCTGTTGTCGAATATAGATCTGGAATTGAAGGACATTGAGCATCTTTCGGTAGGCCTCATACCACTTGAACACATTGTCTCGGTCTTGAACACAACGACGGTAAAAATTGCGTTGGTTTTCCATGGGGTAAGCCTCTAATTCAAATCCATTTCGAATAGGGCCCTCTTCTTCGTCATCCGGATACAATGGGTTACAAGTTTTTGAAAGCATTTCGTTCATTAGAAACTTTTCCGGAGCATCCAGGATTTCACAACAGGAACAGGTTACAGGAACCTCAAAACTACCGTCGTTTTGAGAATGTAAACAGTTGTTTAAATGAAAGACACCCTTTTTATTTAAAAGAAATCGGAGTCGGCTATTGAAACGACGAGACAACGTTTCAAAATATAAAACTTTGACTCGGAACTGAATAATAGTGAGAGATCTGTTCAAAGTCTCCATCATGGTGAAATGATCCAAGAGGCTGTCGTACCAGCCCTCTTAAAGCCGTGGGAAAAAAAAAAAAAAAAAAAAAAAAAAAAAAAAAAATTTAACACTGTGTTTAAAAAAAAAAAAAAAAAAAAAAAAAAAAATTTTTTTTTTTTTTTTTTTTTTTTTTAGAATCGTACAGCAGAGGTCAGATTTTTCCATGTCAAGTCAAACATTTCTACATCATTTTCAGTATCCAAATTCATGTATTGGTGAGTCTCATCTTTTTCTCCTGTATTGAGGTTTTCACTTTTTTGCATCACGTGGCCTTTATCATTTATGAATCGGCCAACAACCATTTCTCGGCGACTGCCATCCATAATCATCTTACTAGTTTCCATGACATAATTTGCGCCCAACCCAGACATAATTTGCCCAGACTGATGTATAATTGGATGAACTCTCCTCGAAAGAAATTCAAACGGTCTTTTGTCCAGTCGCAACAACTGCATGCTCTCCTCAATATTGTTTCTGGGAGCAAAATAAGGTGATGTAGAGGTATTCATCGTGAGAAACTTGATATAAAGAAAATCTTTATAAGATGTGATAAAAAATCTTTATAAGATGAAAAAAAAAAAAAAAAAAAAAAAAAAAAAAAAAAAAAAAAATTTTTTTTTTTTTTTTTTTTTTTTTTAATAAGGTTAAAGGGAATAGTGATTTACAATAGCTAGTAATGCGATAGAGATGGGTGACTCTTTTCCACTCTTAGACTTGCCGTATGAAATTTTAATAAGAATCTTTAAAAACATTTCTTGTACTGATAAAGTGGACAAGTTGTCTAAAATACCCGAATTGGATAACTTGCTGTGGGATCCATATACGTGGCAAGCTTGTGATAAAGATTTTCTGACACTGATCCATACTTTGAAAGAAGGTTGGTATCTGGACCCTTATGGTTTTCCTTGTTACGCATGGGCAAACGTGTGTCACAAGACTCTATCCATACGTTATTTTGATTATGACGGTATTGAACGTATGCCATTGGGACAGGAAAATCCTAAAGATGAAAAATGTATATCTAGAAGAAAAAGGAAAGAAATAACATGGAAAAAAATGAATTGCCTGCTGAAAAATGTTTTTTCGAAATATTTGCCGATAAGATATTTACATAGTATTGACTTCTATAAATTCCAATTTACTTACATTGCGGTGGATTGGTTATCTGAAAGGCTCTATTGGCGTGGTAAAGCATACAAATTCAATAAATTTAAACCATGTATTTTACATGATGTAGGGTTTCCCGAACGACCCCATTATCAAGTTAAACCAAACTTCATACCCAATCTATCATTAATTGTGGAATGTATTGAGGGAGGCTGTTACAACTGCCCCAAAAAACAAATTATTGACTCTCTTTCTGAACTAACTTGGGCACCTATAAAACAGGTCAATTATTGTATGATAGACAAAGATAATGTTGAAAAGGAAGAATTATATTTCATTTAAAAAAAAAAAAAAAAAAAAAAAAAAAAAATTTTTTTTTTTTTTTTTTTTTTTTTTTTTTTTTTTTTAAGTATGAGTTCCGTTCACATATTGTAAATTGCACAGAATGGATCGACAAGACATTCAAAGAATCTTGAAATCCTCTCTCATAGACTTTTTACAAGATAAAAAAATTCCGATAGTGGAACGTATTGACGAGACTCTTTTAATGCAAGCGGACGGAGCTGTGGCCTTGAAAACAGCGACTATGAAACGTTTCAACGAATTCTACCTAAAACATAAAATAGATGGCCCTGAAATCCGGTTGGCTAAAAATCTGGTTCTGAAGCCGAATTGTATTGTAGTTGTCACTACAAACTTTTGTGAGACGATTTGTGGCACTCGTTTAATTTTTCTTTACTACGATGTCGAAAGAAATGAAGCTGTGTGTAAAAATCCTGAAACGGGTGCCGAAGTCAGAATGTGTCCGTCTGTGCGCACTAAACAATTTCCTATCAGTTTGGGATTTGCCAGACCCCTTCATTATATGTATTCAGAAGGTTCGAATATGGTCGTCAGCTTGGATGGGCATCGAGATTTGTATCTCGTTACCATGGCCTTGAATCGCATGAGTCAAATGGAACGGATCTTGGCTGTAGAACTTTAAAAACCTCTTTTGTCATTTTTTGAAAGAAATAAAAATTATCATGATTTTAAAATTATGTTTTGATGTTATTTATATATTATCATTTAAAAAAAAAAAAAAAAAAAAAAAAAAAAAAAAAAAATTTTTTTTTTTTTTTTTTTTTTTTTTTTTTTTTTTATAAATGGATGAGGGTAGTTCTCTTTCCATCATGTTTACCTTTCGTATTCAAGTTCGGAATCCAGCTTTGCTTTGGAACCGTACCCTTCTCATTTATTACATTGCGACTTATTTTCGACTGCAGGGTTCGGTCTCCTTCAAACTGTTCCCCCCTCTCGAACCTTGGTGTTTTCGAGGCTCCTTCATCACGCAACGCTTCCCTCTCTATAATTTTATCCATGGTTCCCGTCACGCTCTACGTGCCCGAAAGCGTGCCCAGAGACTTTCTCGATACGGCTGCCGAGTTGGGGCTCGTTGCGTTCGCCCCGTCTCCTTCCCCCGCCGACGCCCTCTTTGATCGCACCGACACCTGCGCCTGTTCGACCCCGGATCATCTCGCCCTTCGACACCGATCCATTCTCGCCACGCAGGACCATCATCTGGTGGTCGGGTTTCCCGTGTACGCTCTGCCTGCCGACTGCACCTACGAAGAGACGTGTGTCGTGGTCGCTTGGCTGTGTCGCCATCGACTGAGGACCTTTCAACACCAACTGGGTCCGGGATCTTACAGGAGGGAGCTCCAGACCGACTGTTGGTTCCTGAAAACCCGGCACGGTGCGTGTTGCGTGCGCTACACCCTCGTCGACGATCCGGTCTTTCTGATGGCTCCGAAGGTGTTCTCCTCCTACGACCAAGGACCCACCCTCAACAGCGTGCTCCTACAACCAAGATCAGAATGGAGCACGCGTTGAGATACGCCACTGAACTCACCAAACTGTACGTGTTCGAGGAGTACCAAAAACTCTATCCTCACTATTTCGAACATGCTTTTTGGGAAACGCGCCCGGCCACGCGAGAAGACTATTACGTGCCTCCCTCTCTCGCTGCTCACTGCCTCGTCGTGACGCGGAGTGGGTTTCACGAAACGGGCTGTCAAAGGTTTGCCTGCTATCCGTTCCAAAAAAACTGGGAAATCTGTCGAAGCAACCCCCAATGGGTCCTCATCGGACAAAAATTTCAACTGGCTTGCCAAAAGTCTTGCGAAGACCACGAAATCGATACGGATTGGGAGCAGGGTCGCTGTCTCGTCTCCAACCCCCTCAAGAAAGCGTTGGCAGGGATGCCTGAAAAACTCTTTGAACGCGCTTCCCGGCACGTGTTCCACGGAGGACTCGATGTGGAAGAGGGTCGATTGAAATTGAACCAGCGCTATTGCGAAGCCTACGGACTCGATCTGGTGGACGGCGATTGCGTCCCGTCTGGGGGCCAATCGTTTGGCGAATGGTTGTTGGGCATCACAACCATTCGATCGATCAAGACGAGTGGCCAGAAACCGTGGCAAAAACAACCTCCTCCCTTGCCGGCTTACAGTCAGTACCCGGTTCCCAAAAAGAGAAACCGACGCTCCTTGGAGGAGGGGGAGATGGATAAGAAAGTCCGAGAGGAATTGGTGTTGGACTTGGCCAAAGATTTCGGGAGAGATGTGGCGGAATGGGGAGTGGAAAGAACGCTGAGTAAAGTAGCCCCGGATCTTTTAAACAGGTCTCTCGACAACCTGGCCGTGCGAAACGTGTTGAAACACTCGGTCCGTCAAAGTCTCCAACAAAGTGGTCGCTTGGCGTTGAAATCATTGGGGAAATCGGTGAGTGTGACGACGGGAGTACTGGCCCTCTATGATATAGTGGCGGGCATTTTGGATATGTTGGATCCTTACGATTTCAACAAAGTGATTCATAAAAAAACCCTCGAGAAATTGGATGAGGAACTGGATCTCCAGTATTTCAAAGAGAGTTCGGTGCGTCCGGAACTCACCCCGGAACTGATATGGGAACATCAAATTTTATCGGCCGACACCACTCAAATATTACTGTATATGGTGGAAAAAGTAGAGGAATATTTGGCGGCTTTAGACCCGGCAGAGGAACCTCCTCCCCTACCAGAGCCGACCGTTCAGTTTGTGTGGAAAGAGGAGAAAAAGCTATGGTCGGGATACAAATATATTTTGTTCTTTGTGTGGATCAGCCTCGCCATCGTTTTTCATTCCTACATTCATGTATGGAGTAATGTATTATTTTTTATCATGTTGTATTTACATTTTTATAATTGAATAACACTTCAACCAATAAAAACAATTATTTATTAACATCTTGTACATGGAATGAAGTTAATATTTTGGCGACTTGCATTTCCACTTTAGGTCTTCTGGGTACATGTCGAAATAATCTTTCATCTGAAAGGGTGGAGGGTAACTCTTGGAACCTTTTCCTTAAAGCAGCTTTAAACCGTAGTTTAGCCGTTGTAAAATAGTTTTTTTCTTCCGGTTTATAGCGTCCTTTCATTCGATCCCAGTCTTGAAATATGATAGTGTCATTGGTATCCCAATAACCAGATCGTTTGTGTTTCCAACGAATTCTAAAGGTTCCTGATTCTTTATCCACCCACTGTAAGAGATAGCCATATCTCCCATCATCCAAAGCATGTAGAATGAAATCGAGAAGCATCTCCCACCCGAATGATGGAGTTGGAAGCTATATATAGTTGAAAAAAAATTTTTTTTTTTTTTTTTTTTTTTTTTTTTTTTTTTTTTTTTTTTTTTTAAATTATTACATCATTATAATTCTTTTTTGTTCCACCACGTATTAATTCCAAATATTCATCACTGGAAATGGATATTGTCTCTATCAATACAAAACGTTTACATAATGGTAATTCTTCATCTTCATCAGGAATTAAATTTACACAAAAATCACGTGCCGCAGCAACATTCTCATCTTTAGATGACTGCCAAGGTATAAATCTTGTATTGAATACATGTGCTGCAACTGACGTTACATCTTCTCCCTTATATACAAAATCTAGGAGAATAACAGAATTGTGAAAATTTTCCAAAAAAACATATGTCGGTATATCAACGGCCACCAATGTACAATTTTCACAAAAATATTGTTCAACTATTTTTTTGAATTCATTTAAACAACATTTCGAGCAATCCACTGTAAGAGTTTCAAAAGGTGGTTCTGTTGAAGTGAAACTCATACAGCTTGGAATCCTTTTATTTTTGAAAAGGAGATGAATAGTAAAATGCACCATCGTCGTTGTAGAATGAAATCGAGAAGCATCTCCCACCCAAATGATAGAGTTGGAAGCTATACATACTTGAAAAAAAAAAAAAAAAAAAAAAAAAAAAAAAAAATTTTTTTTTTTTTTTTTTTTTTTTTTTTTTTTTTTTTTTAAGCCACACCCACTCTCAAAAAAAAAAAAAAAAAAAAAAAAAAAATTTTTTTTTTTTTTTTTTTTTTTTTTTTTTTTTTTTTTTAGGGTAGAGGTTCAATGGGTGGTCCATGCCATCCCTGTTCCAACAGAGTGGCCAATTGGGCCGCTGTGTTTCCTTTGAAACGATCCTTTCTCTTCCGCAGCACACTCCCGTCCTTGGTTGAAATTTCATAGACGGCCCCTTCTTCCAATCCGTTCAGATCGGTCTTGATTCGCCCGTTGGGTAACTGAAAATATCCTTTCGAATAGACCAAATCGATCGAATTTTCAAATTTGTATTTCAACACGACATCTTGTTGGACGTCGTGTATGATGATGCCGTCCGTTTTCAAGGAGGTAGGCACCAGATTTTTCGAACGCTCATAGGTCTGAACCGCATAGCCCTCCACCAACTGTAATTGGGGTAAAAATTGGGTCAAGATTGTTTTCCTCGACCATTTCGCGGTGTCGTGGCCTCGAACATGATACACGTCTAACAAATACACTCGGCCGTCTTCCATCCGTTCGGCGGCAAACACGAGGCCATCTCCCAGACTCACGCCTCTCCTCACCACGCGTTCGTAATCTTCCCATTTCTCTTTGATTTTGTCTCGGTAACTGTACACAAGGCCAAAGGTTCCGTCCAACTTGTGAGCGTACAAGTACTGCCTGCCTTCCGGAATGCTTGGGACACTGGTGACCGGTTTACGGAATAACGCTTCATTGAGCTGGTAGGACGGAGCCTCATACTCTCTCAGCTGTTGGTAGATGTTTCGGTAACGGTCCAGTCGTCCGGTCGTCGTCGGTTCCCATTCAAACACCAACCGGTACTCGTGCACCGAGTGTCGAAACGTGTAGAGTTTCGCCTGAGCGTCCAACTGAATCACGTGTCGGTTTTCCACGGTCAACGGGTCTTGAAAATTGCCGACGGCGTGGAGAAAGAGGAGACTGGTGAGCCGACTCCAGGCTCGATACGGTGTTTCCACGGAATGCACCCACTTGAACCAGAATCCGTCGTGATAGACGGCGTAGACCCTTTTGATGTGTTTGGTTTCCAAGTGTCCGTTCCGATATCGAAAGTGGGGTTGAAAGTAGAGGACGACCTCGCTTTCGATGGGACGATCGAGCGATTGCATCCAGGGGAGAAAGGGGGAGGCACTTTTCACCACCAATCTAAACTCGTATTCTTGCATGATAGATTCGCTCCAAGTGATGATGGAGCCAGATGATCCAAGAAAATCGAAATCGAATGATCAAAGCCAGAAAAGTTACAAAGAGCAAGAGTAGGATTAACAGTTTAAAAATACTTTTGCCGACCACCACATGGAAAACGGGTAGAAAGAGGATGGGTAAAGTCATACATAAAAGGGTCGTGTAGCCGATGCCTTTTTCCAGAGACCCAAAAGAACCCAAGTTCTGATCGTCCGTATCTAAAATTTTTTCGATGGCTTCCATAAACTTTATATTTAAAAAAAAAAAAAAAAAAAAAAAAGAATCGATGACTCATCACAAGTGGATTCACTCGGTCGTGGACCCCAATTTTTTTGCTGCCGAGGCCAAAGTCTGTGAGTTAATAGTCTATGAAGATGAAAACAAACATTTTTATTTTTTCGGAAATGGTGTTTTCTTTTGTTTGGGAGATGAGTTACCCCATGTCGCTTTGCAACGGTTGGTACCGAAAGAGGAACAACATACCGTTCCGTTGGGTACGGGCATCTTTTTAAATGAGTCGACCGTGTCGCGGTTAGCTCACGGACATTTTGCTCGGTGGTTTGAAAAGTATTTGACCGATTGTAAAAGCAATCATCCACCCTTCGGTTGTCCGAATTAATCGAATCCTTTACAGTAAATAGGGATCATCCAAGATTCATCCCCTTGAATCCGACGTTCCGTACGCTCTAAATGTGGTTTTAAATTTTCTCGATCCTCAGGATTCATGTGTATTTTGAAAGGCCGTTTACCCACCAGTTCTCGGCCGGTCAAAATTCTCAAGTACGCTTCGTGAGCATGTTGCGCCTGCGTAACATCTAACAGGACCTGTTTCGGTAGGTCATACATCTTCTCGTGAAAAACAGGAGGTTTAAACACTTTATAGTTGCAAAGATGGGGATTCGGGAGCAGTGGCTGTTTATCACTGGCTAAATGTAAATAATAGATGGGA
>CAWVNO010001813.1:45000-88512 GCA_963930645.1 Salticus scenicus
TATTGGGGCTGGGAAATCCACATTGATGGAAAAGTTGGCAAAAGATTACCATTGTTTTCCCGAACCTCTTTCAGAATGGTATTTACTACCTATGTTATACGGAAATGAAAAACTGTACGCGTTACCTTTTCAACTACAAGTATTAATTTCTCAATTTAAACAACGACAACATTTTCCAAATGATTTAGTCCTCGTGGAACGATGTCCTTGGACATCTCGAAATATATTTGTGCCTCTGCTTTTAACAAAAGATGAATTGCAATTGTACGACCCTATCCATGAAAAATTAGCCTACGATGTGGATTATTTCATTTATTTGGAAATTGATCCTATTCTCGCTTTCCAAAGAATCCATAAACGATCCCCCACTGATTCCAAGATATCCTTAGCCTATTTACAGTTATTGCATGAACGATATGCTGCCGTGAGGAGTCGATCGAACGTTCATATAGTGGATGCCAATCAACCTTTGGAATGTGTGGTGCAAGAGTTGATTAAAACAATTGCTTTAGTTTGTCCAAATAAGTAGAGAACATTGTTTCGGCCCACTCACCCACATTTTTCAAATGTTCTTCATTATGAGAAATGACATACATCATGTAAGCTGTTAAACCCATGGTTAAGAGTATCAATAAAACAAATATTAAACGACCCGTCGATATACCAATGGTTAATAAGACAACGTTGGCATACAAAGACGTATAAAATAATACTCCGTGGGCTAAAGAACGCTCCATTCCTTTCTTCTATGAACCATACAAGAGGTGGTGATCTACAAACGATTCCACATAGGGAATAGCTTTGTATTGGGGAAAGGTTAAACCTCTCTTCGTTGCGCCCGCTGTCCTCATCAGGAAGCTCATCTCTTCAGAATAAGTTTTTATGTGAAGTTGATGGGCGTTATCGTATTCGAAGGCGATGTTGGGTGGATAGGTCACCCTGTAACGCAAATCTAACCAAACCGGTCGATAGATCAGCAGCGTTAACCTTTCATTTCTTTTAATTTCCACGCCTTCTTCGGGTAATTCTTCGTCTTTGTCCTTCTTCGTTCTCCGAATATATTGTTTCGTACCGTCCCATACATAGGGTCGAATGCGCTGCACTTCATTGGTGGTAAACGGAGTCCAGTCTACACTGTCATGATAGACGGTAATTTCGTCAGGTGCTTTGCAAGCATAGCCGTGAGACGGGACCGGAATAATTCCCAAGTTGTGGGACGAGGGACAAAAAATAAATGGGTGTTTGAGGTCACAGGTGGCAAACACCGTTTGATCCCAAATAAAATTGCCCGTCTGAAGAGATTGACCGGGCGTACACACCTCTTCCCTCTCCACTCCCTCGTCAAACAACTTTTGGTTCCAAAAACTGTATTCGAAGGTGACCGGTTCTTTTTTCAGTTTATATTCATCTCTGTAGAATTTACATTTGGCTTGTTGCGGTAATAACAGAGACAAATCAGGAATGAGGTATAGAAATGCCATGGAGACACAGTCGGGATGCGAACACATATTATACGATTTGATATAAATCGACTCGGGATCTTCGCAGATCATCTCGGGTCGACTCGTATCATAGTCCCAAGGAATGATCCAAGATTCCCTGTTCAACGAATCAAATTCAAACAGGGGTATTTGGTGGAAAGAGAAAGCCTTGTCGGGTCGGGGGGCACACTTCAACCCGTTAAAGTATTCCGTGGGGAGGCAAGAGGCGACACTCTGAAGGGCGCAGTCGTAATAGCGACTCGGATCTTCGAAGAGGGGCCATTTTTCCGAACCCGAGCACGCCGGTTCGGGTTTGAATCGTTTCCCTATCCGCAAGTGGGGGTCCAACAGGCGTCGTTTTCGCTTCCCCCCCTCGCACACGTAACCCGCCGCTCGGTCGTACCGTTCGGAGAGGTTCCAGTTTTGAACCGACTTGGTAAACTCGTGAAGAGGGACCATGACGTCCGGATCGTCCGAGAAGACATTGTCGCAAAACGTTGGAATGGAGCATTGTTGCCCGTCGAACACCATGGGTAAGTGGGTCAGATTATCCCCCCGCGTCAACATGTAGTCCCAGGATTGGGGGCAGACCGTTTTTTGATCAATTTTGCCTCCGCGACACGTCATGAAACCGGGTATAAAGTGAAAGGGTTCGAGGTCCTGCCGAGGGAGGGGCAATAGAGTGCCGTCCGGTTGCCCCACGCAACTATTGGGTTCGCAGTAATCCTTGTCAAAAAATTGAGTGCCCGGCGCACACGTCCTGTAAGTGGGTTTCCCGGCCACGCACTCCACGCGCGTTTCACTATTGAGGAGGAACGGTGTATCGGCATAAAATTTGCAATAATGATTTAAATCTTTTGTATTCATACAACGATCGTGATAAAAAAAGTTTTGAAAGGGACAATTTTTGACAATCTCTTTTTGATTTTTACACACGATGTATTTGGTAATGACCGCGTGGCGTAGTTTCGTGTTATTGGGTTTTCCTGTACAGGCATTGATAGGTCGACACCTTCCTTGGAGAAAAACGTGTCCTGACGGACACATTTTTAAGTCTCGTATCTCATTGTTGTTGCAGGTGAAGTAAAAGAGGTCCCCCGTTTGAACCATATAAGGACTCGTTTCCTGAAATTTCAACACATCCTTCATTTCTGGTTTTTCTTTTAAGTAGTTGTAAAGGGTTTCACCTTTAGTGACCACCGACCTCCCAAATTGGATGCCGTAACAGGCGTCTTTTTTCTGAATTTTCCCCGAGTCATAAACGTAAGAGTCTTGGGGAATCGCGTGTTCCCAAGCCACTTTCGAATTCACTAAAAATTGAAAATGGTGGGGTCCTTGGGAATTGAAAGTGAAAGCGTAGGGTTTAACTGGAGAAGGGGTTCCACTCGCCGGTTTGGGTACGGGTGTGGACGTGTAAAAATACCAAAAGTAGAGCAGGAGTAATCCGGATAGAAAGACTGAGGTCATTCTTTGGTTTATTCAAGATGAGGGAAGTGTTTACACAAGAGCAATGTCAACAGTGGTTCCAACAAACACGGGAACAAAATTGTTGTAAAAATCCAGATTATATCGTGTATTTGAAACAAGATAGAGCCATTGATGAAATGCCCAACTGTTTTAAACAGTGCAAAAATTGTTTAAAAATAGTACGAAAAGTAAATCGTTAAATTGAAAAAAAAAAAAAAAAAAAAAAAAAAAAAAAAAAAAAATTTTTTTTTTTTTTTTTTTTTTTTTTTTTTTTTTTTAAATAAATTGATACATTATTTTTCCTCACAATGATGTACTTTTCCACCCACTGGGAGTGTGTTCAGAGACAGAGAAGTATTAATTTGATCCGCGTGATATTTCTCAATGAGCAAGGGGAGCGTCATATTATAGAAAAATATTACGAGCAATGGATTGGAGTCTGTACGAGTGACATTGATAAGGTGGTTCAAAATATAAAAATTTTTTTTCCAGGTCACAATGTCGTCTATCGCAAACTTTCCGAGGAGACCCAAAAAGTACTACCCTATTTCGACGAAAGGTTGGCCAAGGGAAAATTAGAGTATAGTCGAAAACCTTTTTATAAAGTCTATACGACTGCTTCCCACGAAAACATTGGTAGGTTTTTCCAAAAATATAAAATTAGCTATTACGAACCGGAAGAGTGGCTGACGCGCCTCTACATTGACCTCTGTAATCGACACAATACCTTCTTTTTTTATTACATGTGGTACGAGCTCAACAATGATTCTCACAGTTTACTGGATTGCTTGCACATGGTGCCCGAGCGCACCGACCCACCCGATTGGACCATTGGAGCCTTTGATTTGGAAACGGTGCCTCTTGTCGAGGATGCCTTGCCCCGAGGGTATCTTCCTACGGACCGAACGGTGATGGTGAGTCTTTACAAATGGAATCGACGCTACGGGACTCAAAAATGGATCTTATATGTTTTGCCCGAAGGCATTCAACAACCTTTGAAAGACTATGAATATGGCTATAAAACAGAAGGGGAAATGTTATTGAAATTTCACGAGCTCTTGAAAGACGTTCATATTTTGACCGGTTACAACATCAACTTTTACGATCTTCCCTTTCTGTTAGCGCGACTCACCTTCTTAGGATTCGGTTCCTTAGCTTTGACTTACTCCTCCAACTATGTGGGATCGGATATCGTGGTGTATTATGATCGCAAAATTACTCTAGACCTCTATCCCTATTTCCAAATTTTTTCGGACTATAATTTGCCGAGCTATACACTGGACGACGTGGCGCGTCACAAGTTGGAAGACATGACCAAAGTCCCCGTGAAATCCATTGGTATCCGGAGTTGGTATACCTATGGACCTATACCGCGGTGGTTGTTTGAAACGAATCTCGCCGAACCCGCTTTTCAAATGTTGCAACCTGCCAAAATTGATGACGTATCGCAATTTGGAAGTTTTATCACTTATTTAGACTATTGTTTGAGAGATTCGGAATTGGTCTACCGTCTGCTGATCAAAGAGGAGGTCTTATCCTTCTTAGCGTCCCGGGCCAATTTCACCACTTTAAATATGGTACAGGCTTTGCATGTGGGTAATTCGAAATATTTGGCCGAACTTTTAAAATCGTACGGTACGAAATTGGGGTTCTTTTTGAACGATCATTTTTTCAAAGTCGATTTGATGAAATATCACCATCTCCTCAATAAACAGGGAAAGTATCAGGGGGCCTTAAACTATTGTCGACCGGAACAAGTGTACAATGATGTGGTGGTCATGGATTTTAGTAGTATGTATCCGAGCTGTTTGGTGAGTAGCAATTTGTGTTATGGCACCTGCACCATCATGAGACGAGAAGATTGGGAGGTTCTGCCTCAACGCAACGCTTTGCTGGCCATTCCCCATCGAGAGCATTCTCACCTGGATTTCAACAGGTCTCGCACAAGGCCTTTGGACCAATTCGCCTATCCGGATCCCCAATCCAATGATCCGTACGTGATTGTGATCAACCCCCATACCAAAGCCTTTCTGCCGACCCTCGTCACCCACTTTATCCAGTTGCGGAAACATCACCAGCAGGCGTACCAAAAAACCAAAGATATCTATCATTACAATGTACAGCTCGCCATCAAAATTTTAATCAATTCTCTGTACGGCATCATGGGCAACAAGGATTCGTGCCTCGCCTATCTCCCGTTAGCCATCACCATTGTGACGTTAGCGAGATACCAGTTGCTAGGTTCCTATCACTATTTAAAAAGCAAAGGGTACCAGATTTGCTATGCGGACACCGACAGCCTGATGGTTCACAAATGGCCGGTGGATCACTGTGACGAGGTGAACGCCTTTCTCCACCTGCCTCATGTCGAACTGAAATTTGAACAACGGATGAAACGACTCGTGGTCCTGTCCAAAAAACGATATGCGTACGAGGCGGGTGACCACTATGTGATGGTCGGCTTCGCGAAAAAAATAAACGGATTGGTTCAATGGATGTTGAAAGAGGTACTCGATTGCGTGTGGAAAGCTCTCTTTTACCGATCCGACAGTGACGGATGGGTCGAATGGGTCAGGATACTCTTGGAAGCGAATTATCGATGCCGAGATCCCAAAAAATATGCCATTTACCGGAAGCTGAGAAATATCGAGGACTACAAATCGTCCAACTGTCCTTCGGTGAAATATTTGAAAAAATATCCAGACAGAGGGGGGGAATATGTCCAATATACCTACGGAAGGGCCGATGTCGCCGCGTCGGAGGCTTCCAACTGGGTGATGGACGTCGAGGATTGCCAAGGGGTGAATTTCGAACAACTCTTTGTGAGTCAAAAGAAAACATTATGTACGTTGATGAATATGGCTTATTGGCACTTGCCCAACCCGACCCATGCCACCGACATGATTTTAAATACATTTCTTTGGAGGCGATTTATGCATGGCGAATTATTACATTGGCACACAACAGGACGACGCATCGTGATGCTGGTCATACCGGGTCTTAAATATACATTTACCATGAATGACCACTTGACAAAGGAAAGGGGTCGAAAAAGAGTTATGGTGGAGGAATCGGAAGAAGAAGAGGAGGAGGAGGAGGACTCAGAAGATGAATCAATAATTAGACTTACTTCAGACATGAAAAATAAATGCCATATTCGAGATTGGTAAGACGAAAAAATTTTGTAATGTTTGCTAGATGATGTAAGAAAAAGTTTTAATGAGCTCCTTCATGCCCACTGACTGGTCAAAAAAAAAAAAAAAAAAAAAAAAAAAAAAAAAATTTTTTTTTTTTTTTTTTTTTTTTTTTTTTTTTTAAAAAATGGGTTGAAGTCTTTTGCTTTCGACCAGTCAGTCCCAGCTCACCCACAGTCATGGAGGATTGCAGTGTGTGTCTTGAACCCATTCTCCAATATCAAAAATTTATTTTAAGTGCTTGTCGTCATCCGTTTCATGATCGGTGCATTTGGAATGTAGTGGAGTTTCACGACACGATTTGTCCTCTTTGCCGTACTGACATCAACGAATCAGATTATGCAGAGTTGCAGGAGTTTTTCGACTGGCCTAGTTACCGCGAAAACAACGAGAAAAATTTTTTTGGACGTGCACATTCTGAGGATTCGTATTTCCAAAGTCATTTTGCAAGTCTCTGTCTACCCAACTATGAATGGTGGTCTGCAGGCATTGGTTTAGAGTTTAAGGACACAAATGTTAATATGGGTGCTTTATCCATTCGAATATTTACAGCGCTAAAAGAAACAACTATGCGCTGGTTCCATGTGAAAATTTCATATGGTGATTTCTTAAATTTTGAAAACGTTTTGGAAAATTTAGGAAACGAAGCCTTCACACTACCTTGCTGGTGTTGGTGTGACAGTGGCCCGAATAGACAATGGCACAGACATATGATTTTAGTAACATCTGTTATAAATGTGATTCAATCAAGATTCCTCCACAAAGACAATCCACAATATCATCCAATAGATAATCCTTACCAACTTCTCGAAACAATCTACGCACTCTGCAGGAAAGAATCTATGTGTTTTTTTCACAAAGAAAGAAATAACTTTTATATAAATCGACTACTGCCTCCTTTTTCCAAATGGATGTTATCATTCGTCTACAAAGAAGGTGTAACGGATTACATCATCAACAATTTAAAGTATTTCTCTACTCAAAAAGTAAACGATCGATGGCAGTTGGAAACATACAACCTTGCACGTTCTGTACAATTACGTGAGGATTTTATCCTTCGAGTAGATGCAAAATATATACCTGTAAATTATGTTACAGATAGTTTTCTCTATGTAAACAATGGTCAAAAACTCTACTTTAAGTTTGATAAGAAACTTGCTCAATTAAAAGACTGTAATTGGAAAATGGTGCAGGCCGAGTCAGGTAACCTGACTGGGAAATTTTTGGAAGATTTACACTTTCGAAAGTATGTAACATGGAATAAATACTTTATATATCCGAGTCATAAGAGAAAACCAATAAGAATTTAAAAAAAAAAAAAAAAAAAAAAAAAAAAAAAAAATTTTTTTTTTTTTTTTTTTTTTTTTTTTTTTTTTTTTTTTTTTTAAATTAATATATTGGTTTCTTTACTATTTCTCAAAGCCCCAAGAAACTCTCATGGATATCATACAGTCAATCTTCCGGTTAGTCTTTCGTCATTGCATTGAAAACTGTTATCGTTTAGCCAATCTAGTACCCAACGACGATGAAAACATTGATGATGAGTCCCAGAAAGTATTTGATTTGTACGAAACTAAAGAAGAACAGGCGGTCCCACAAAATACAAATTGTAAATTTTATTCAAGTTGGAAGAAAAAGAAGTGTATGCTGGGAGAAAGTAAATAATGTTAACTGCTATGTACAATCAAATGTATGATGGATGTAATTCAATGAAATAAATATTATCATATAACTTCTCTCTCTCTCTCTCTCTCTCTTTTTTTTTTTTTTTTTTTTTTTTTTTTTTTTTAAAGTATATATATATATTTAAAAAAACATTTCTTAAGGATCAAGTAGGCATAGGGTTGAATTAGAAATGCTGCGGCATCGTAATAAATTTTCTATTTCGTATGGTTTAATTGTTAAAACTAAAGATGGTAGAGTGATGCTTATAAAACGAAAAGTACCTTATTCCGTCCAAAAATTTTACATCTTCTTATTTAAACATGGTATAAAATATGATGAAAATATCTATTACAAATTTAAAGACATTATTGAATGTGACTGGTTACAGCAATTAACTCAACGAGAACAACTAGATTATTATCGTTTTGTAGATAACAAAATATTTGAAGATTTGTATGATTTTCCTCATGGTCAAATGAGTTCTAAATTACCAAAAACTCGGTTACAATGCTTTTTAAATGCTTACAGAGAATTTCGTGAAGAAACTGGATTTCGTTTCAAGTTTACCAAAGAAGATATAGAGAAATATCCTTTAATAAAAATTGAATTTATAGGATGTGATGAGAATTATTATACACAATATTATTTTGTCGTAGAAAATGTAACAAATTTGCACAGATGTAGGTATTTTGATTCTTTCGATCAAACATACCTATCAACATCCAAAATAAAAAAATGGACAGATGATAGACTCATTTATCAAAGCCAACTTGTATCTTTAAATAAAGCTTATAAATTATTAGAAAAACAACAAACAATTAAAAAGGACGATAAACATTTACTGCTTTCAAAAAATTTTAAGAATATAATGATCTAAAAAAAAAAAAAAAAAAAAAAAAAAAAAAAAAAAATTTTTTTTTTTTTTTTTTTTTTTTTTTTTTTTTTTTTTTAAGGGTGGGTGTGGCCTTAAAAAAAAAAAAAAAAAAAAAAAAAAAAAAAAAAAAAAAATTTTTTTTTTTTTTTTTTTTTTTTTTTTAGGGTGGGTGTGGCCTTAAAAAAAAAAAAAAAAAAAAAAAAAAAAAAAAAAAATTTTTTTTTTTTTTTTTTTTTTTTTTTTTTTTTTTTTTTTAAGAAACAAAGTCAAGGGGGGGAGAAATGAATTCTGAACAAATTGTCAAAGTTGTTTATGATAATGTCTTAAAGTTTTTACATCAAATGCTCGGAACCGATAAAATGAAAATGGTCGCTCAACAGATCAATAAAATGTTTCCTAGTTGGCCTCATACCTGGAAGACAATCCACGGTTGGTTACAAGAACATTCGTTGACCAACATGCAACACAGCATCCATAGCTTTGCTCAGCTTTTTCCAAATTATGTCTCTTTTGCTGAAGAGCTCGACAATTCTTTGGTTCTGCACGATGAATTTTGGAATCAAGTACACTACCAGCTTCGGAAGGCTAAAGAATCTTTATGATGGTTAAAGTTGGACAATTGGAACCCTTAGCTTTGTTGACGTTGGCCGGTGGGTTGTTGTACTCTATTGGTATATTAACGGTGGAATCGAAAGCAAACACTTGCTACCGCGGTCATTTCATTGTTCTCACTCTCGTTATATTCACAGCTCTTTTATTCATTTCCGTCTTCAAATACATCAAGTTTCGTTTCGCATTTCGACAGATGGACGATTTGATTTGGGCTATGAAAACAAAATAGACTGATCGACACCGTCTGCATTTCGAATGAGAACCGCATCCCCTTGACGGAAACCTAGCAAGGCATAGTAATTCACCGGTTCGACAGTACAGTGATCCGTGTTTCCCGCGATCCATTCAAACTCCAAGTGTTGAACGATCGCCGCCCACATGCGCAGACCCACACTGTCTTTTATGGAAACGGGTCCGTCTTGAAATCGAACGGTGAATGTGAAAGGATCCGTGATAGTGGCCGATTGGATGAGCCTGACAGCTTTTCGCGAAATGATTTCTAAAATTTCCATGAATCAAGATTATGGATAAGAATATAATTTTCATAACAACCGCTTTACAGTGTTTAAAACACGATATACTGCACGATCTTTTTGACGAACAGGGTAATTTAAGAACTCTTCAACAAGATGAAAAAAATAATTTGGAAGCATTCTATAAACGAATATCATTAGGTTCATTTGACGAGTATCTTGCAAAAGTAGGGGACCAAATTAAAAAGGCAATAGAGGAGCATGGACCTGGATATGATTTTTCGAAAATTATATTTAGGAATGGAGAGACTCCAGGTTTTGTCCATGGACTTGCAACCACCAGTGACCCACCACCATCACTTGCAAATTCTGGGACCTTAAGTTATACAATACCTCCGACTGAAAATGGTGGTCCTTCGACCTTCAGTTTTACAATGCCTCCTCCGATAGTCACTGATGGTGATAGTCGCATATGTGATATAAGAAAAATATTTGATCCTGCTACCAATCGTCGTTTTCCGTACGTCGATAAACCTCGTGTGGTGACTAAAAAACGTACCGAAGAATTTGACCCATTGAAATTTTTAATGGATAAATATGGAGATGGGAGTTATCATCAATTAAGTTTCCAATCGGACGAAGATGTACAAGACGATCTAAGTATATTAACGTCACCAGAGAAGAAAAAATTGGATTGGATCGCCGAAGGCGTTTTGCGAAAAATGGCAGAACACTTGACCACACTGAATCAGGCTTGCAACTACCGATTACTGGATGTACATTTTGAAAAAGTACAGTAAAAAAAAAAAAAAAAAAAAAAAAAAAAAAAAAAAATTTTTTTTTTTTTTTTTTTTTTTTTTTTTTTATATATCTCTGAAAAAAAAAAAAAAAAAAAAAAAAAAAAAAAATTTTTTTTTTTTTTTTTTTTTTTTTAACTGTGTGTGACATCATTCCAGTCGGTCGTCTCCATCATTTCAGGATAAACGGTCAAATGAAACACAGCTTGTGCGATGGGGCTTCCTTTCCCAATTGTGTAATCCTCTGAGGAACCATTTTGGATTATCACCCCTACCGAGCCTCCTGGATTTATCACACCGCCATATACGCTGAGTCCTGCAATGACCTGCGTATCCCGGATAAACATACCCATGTAGGGAGGAAACTCAAACGCAATTCCAGTCTCGATCACTCTTCTCTCGCCCGGTTCCAACACGATTCTCTTAGGGGCATACAAATCGAATCCCGAAGATTGGTCCTGTTTCGGATCCATAGCAGACTTGAACACTTTTGCATATTTCACCTTGGGCATAAAGTAACGAAACAAAAACGAGAGGATTGCAGTAGCAATCGTGTTTAAGAAAGCCATGTTATCGAAGAACAACTTTTCAAATTTTATTCATTTATATAAAAAAAAAAAAAAAAAAAAAAATTTTTTTTTTTTTTTTTTTTTTTTTTTTTTTTTTTTAATGATAAATTCAAGACTTGTAGGCAATCAGTCCAGCCACCGCAAATTGTAAGAGTTGTACAATCAAATGTGCGAGGAATTTCATTTTATGTTCTGTCACATACGCCGCTCCATTTGCACGTCGGTCTGTTGCTACTGTTGTGGTGGGTGCATCGGCATTCAGAGAGTAGATAGCGTAACCGTACGTCATCAGTCCGATCACAATCAGGACGAGGAGTGCGGCAGCCAAGATCATTTTTAAGTTCATCATTGCCTACTTTATTCTACTAACCCATCGCCACCAACATTCCCAACAGCAACATACTCAACACGTTCATCACGGTGGGTGCCATCAGACGCATTTTATTGTCGGTCCAAAATTTATTAGCGGTTGTAGTGGTGGGTGCCTTGGCCATTTGGTAGAGAGACCAACCCATCAACACCCCGCTGATTAGCAAGAGCACCAAAACAAAACCAAGCAAGAGAGTTGTGAATCCCAACGTTTTCATCTTTATTATGGTGGACGCAATCGTTCACACGCAAGGAGTGGTTTTAGGTCGCCGCTATCTCGCTTTGGAACTCGCCTATGCCGACGTCACGGGTCTGGAGCGCCATTTCCTCCTCAAGAGTCCGATCCCTTATGCCTATATGCGTCGACTCTATCCCCATGCTCGACCGGACGTCCTGGTCACGGTGGACGAAGGCGCTCGTTACGTCGAGGTGTTGGCTTTTTTGCAGGCACGCTACCGATCGCTTCAGCAGTCCGCCGACCACACGGTCGTGTTTGGCTACAAAGGAGACAGTTATCAACCGCAAGTGCTGATCGACGCCGGCATCCCTCATCGGCTCAACGTGGAAAGGTGGGGGGTGCCCGCTCTCCGGAACACGGCCCCCGACACTTGTCCCTGGCATAGAGATACCGGGAGCAAGTGTGCTCGGGTGGCTTTGAAGCAGATTCTGGATCATGTAACAGGATCCAGAGGAGGCGTTCCGTCCGACGCAATTGTTCGGTGAGATAGAAGAGGCTCAGCGAACTTTCGGGGGTCGTGGGCAGGGAGGAGGGGATCTCCTTTTCCCACAGACCGTCTCGATGACTGAGGGCCAACAGTCGCTGCAACACATCGATGAGTTTCGGAGGCGTGTTGTCGTGGGGCACTTGCTGCACGCTCTCGTGAATGACGCGCACGTTATGCAACAGCGCGTCCAGTTGAGGACAGTCGTCCAGCTCCTCGGGTTTCTCTCCCTGCAACACCTGGTGGAGGGTGTGTTGCAGCAAGGCCCTCACCGACACGCTCAGAGGATGCAGGGGCTGTTGGCGGAGAAAGGCCTTCAAGGTCTGGTCCGTCAGCCAGTGGGCCGCATTCACATACTCGGCCCGCGGCACCAAAAACATGTGGAGCGGATCGACCGTGTGACCTCGCGCTTGGCACGTCATGTCGTAGAGGCGCAGGGCGCGTTGCTTCTGCTCGCTCGAGATCTCGGGCAAAGGCGAAGGGTGGACCGGTCGACGGAGATTGAGGCAGCGCCGGGCCACCTCCCCCCAGAACGCGGCCGACTGGTACGCGTAGGTCGTCCCCCCCTCTTCCAGCAGCTCCTTTAAAATGGCGTCGTCTTGGGTGGGCGGAGGGGGGAGCAGGGGGCAAGGGGGATCTTTCGGTTGGGCCAGCCACCGCTCCAGCTCGTCCCAAAATCGGGACACGACCCGTGTTTTGAAAGGACGGCGGGGCTCCGCGTTCAGAGAGTCGATCAGCAGGTTCAGGTCGCCATACACTTGGTGAGGGAAAGCGGTCAGTCCTCCGTGTTCCATCAAGTCGAGCCACGGAATCCGTTCGGCTTCCATCCGAAGAATGAAAGGGAGCACTTCGGGAGGAGGAGGCTCCAGGGCCCCTCCCCCGAAGATCAATCGCTCAAACCAATCCAACCACATCTTGGTTCCAGCGAAAAAAGTTCAAGGGATACGACTTGGCCGTATAATAGGAGAGCAGGTTGCGGGCCAGATGACACTGCACCAGATAGAGGGTAAAGAAAAGGAGCGTATAGACGGTCCACATGACTCTTTTTATTTAAGGATGTCTTATGAAATTGCCACCCATTATCGTACGTTACCGGACGGATCCAAGGCCTATCCGACGGATCTCTTTGGCAACGAATACGTTCCCGAAGGGTTTCCCCTGCTCACCACGAAACGGGGCCGAATCCTCTACCCTCTGGACGAGCGGGGCAACGTCAAGTATCGGAAAGATGCCCAAGGCAACGAGGTCTACGAGAGGGGGGTGGACGGTCGCTATTGGATCGGGAGGCGGCGAGATGGGAAAGAGCAGTATGCCGTGAATCGTCGAAACGACGAATATTATCCACCGGGCGCGTTTGCCCGAATGCCGGATGGATCCTATTATTATGCCACGACAAAAGAAGGCGAGACCGTCTTTCCCCGAGACGAAGCGGGGTCCGAGTTTTATATCACGCCGCCCGACTTTGAAAAACCCCACACCCTACCGGATCGCTATGCGGTGGACGCGACCGGCGAAATCTATCCCCGAACCCCTTCCGGGACCGAGATCCTTCTCAACCACCAGTATGCGATGAAGGAGGGGGAGACTTACGATTTTTACTACCCCAAAGACTGTTTCAACAATGAATATTATCTGCCGGACACGATGCTCGATCGGTATGCGGTCACGAACGATGGCAAGGTGATCTTGATGCAGAAAGAGGATGCGCCTCACATCGATCCGGACAAGACCCCCTCCGACCTCACCGACGCGGATATCCTGGGTAAATTAATTCGAGACGCAAACGAAGAGCGAGATTTTTTGACCCACCGAGAGCTGCCCATTTACAGCCTCCCCCACAACTATGCGTATCGAGACCGAAAAACCAACCAAGTGACAAGGGTGGTCCCCCCTCCTGCCTCAGCGCCGCTCCTGCATGCCACCCTCTTTTCAACCGGGTGGATCCTGGCGGCCGCTGTACTCATGATAGGGTGTTTTTTCCTCTTTCGAAAAATAAAACACTAACCCTCTTTTAAGTGTTAATAATAAATAGTCAAAAACTCCAAAAACATTTTTTTATTTAATAAATAGTTACAGATTTGAAATAGTCTGGGTCTTTGATGCGAGCCGTCACCGTGAGGGGCTCCCGCTTGAAGTAGTCTCGGATGACGACACTCTCGGGTGTGATGGTGGCGTTGCAGACGAGGGATCGGTCTCCGAACACAAAGTGTTGGGTGTCTTTTTCTTCTCGTCGAATGAAATCGTAGATCCGGATGCGGGTGACTCGGTACTTTTTAAATTCCAGCACTCGGGCAGGCTTGGCTCGGTAGAGCGTGATCACCACCTCGTCTTCAGGCTTGGCTAAAAATCGCACCGTGACACATTTCTCGGGAAGACAATCTTCCAGAAGCAAAGTTTGCAGTCGACTCATGGGGATGGGAGGTGTGTTGGCCAAAACGCGCTGCTCTTGAGTCTCGACCACGTCCATGGTCACCATGTAATCCACATCGGACGTGTTGGTCATGATCTGGCGAACGACGAACGGGATGCGGCCGGAGGGACACAGAGGACCCCACTGAGCAGGGGAGAAAGGAGAACACTGAGAGTGAAAGGCATGCTCGCAGTTGGGAAAGGTGCAGGGATCTCCCTGCAAAGGTTGATTACACCAAGAACAGATCGCTGACATGGTGGAAATGATCTCTCCGCTCGCTCTCTCTCTCTATATATACATTGAAAAAAAAAAAAAAAAAAAAAAATTTTTTTTTTTTTTTTTTTTTTTTTTTTTTTTTTTAATTAGGCAGAAGTCCTAAACCAGGCAGTCCTAGACGTAGTCCGTTGAGTCACACAATTTGCCATTCCTTCCCAACCATGGTGGTCTTCTATCCATCCTTCTAATTCCTCTTTTACTGTTCGTGAAAAAGTTTCATACATAACATCTATAAATATTCTCGGTGCATTGTGACGAATACCTGCAGTGGTATATTCTCCGATAAAACAGAAAAATGCTACAATTCGGCTCCAAGTTTTACCTTCACTAAAAAGTTCATGTGCTAATCCTGCTATAAGAGTACCTGCTGTATCCTCGTCGTATCGATCAATTTGCATTACAGTTTTTTTTATTTGTATCCCATAACTCTCTCTCAAGTCATCTAAGCTATTTGTGACAATGTTCAACACCTCTTTTTCTCTTAGACTCCAGGCATCAACAGCATCCAATGTATAATACCTTTTCAATAAATATGCAAAAACATTTTCCAAAATATAATCTATACGGACGACATTTTTTTTATCCCATGCACCTGGGTTCTCCATAGTCGATTTGGAGCCATTTGTTAACGCATTACTTAAATTTTTTTTTTTTTTTTTTTTTCAAGTGGGTGTGGCTTTAAAAAAAAAAAAAAAAAAAAAAAAAAAAAAAAAAAAATTTTTTTTTTTTTTTTTTTTTTTTTTTTTTTTTTTTACAATGAAAAAGACACTCCTTTCGCTCGTGCCACTCGACAGGCCCGTCTCAACTGTTCAAAGGTTCCCTCTTTGCCTAGCCAAGCTTTACACGCTTTTTTCCATCGAATCAAATACGTTTGGTGTTTTTTGACAAAAAGTTTCGGGATCGATTGATAGTCGGGCAGGGCCTCGCCTAAAAAGTCTCGCCTCCTCCTCCGATCGGTGTTGAACCACCCTAAAAGATCCCGCATCTTGAGCGGGGTGGTCATCAGCAAGTAGACCAACAGACACGTGGCGTCGGTTTCCTTCTGGATTTGAACGCGGTGGTAGAGGATCGACAACTCTTTCAACGTCAACATTCTTGATCATGAGTTTTGTCACGGCCCAGCTCCTGCGAGTGGTTCAAGAGCAGCGACCCGATCTCTACGCTGCCCTCCTCCGACGGATCCGTCCCTACAGCCTGGAGTCGGTCCTGCGCGTGTTGGACGGTCACTTGCGCCGAGTCCGGAATTTGAACCTTTTCAACGAACACGGCGACGCCATCCCCGAATTTGTGTGGACGGTGGTGAAACACATGACCTTTCCCACGCCCGGCGACGCTTTCGGCATCCAACTGACCTGTCGCGCCACCAAATCCGAAACCCAAGGCACCCTGGACAGCAAACACTTGCAGTCGCTGTCCGAAACCCAGTGTTACGCGTTCAACTGCGAAAAGGACATTGTGGAGGAATTGGCCCTCTTCTCCACCCAGATTCAAATCTTTGAATTGGCCAACCGCCACCGCTATGCCACCGTCTTCCTCTCCGACGACCTGCCCCTGGCCGAGCTCTTTGGCAAATTGCCGACGGCCGGTCTCTTGAAACGGGGCGACCTCTATAATAAGGGGCTGACGCACGACGGCCGCTACGCTTACTTGAGCGCGTTTCAGTTCCTGGTGGTCGAGGACCGCGGTTCCTTGAAAGTGCTCTACCGATCCCTCAAAGACCTCTATCAACTGCTGAGACAGATCCCCCTCCGGTACGTCGTGGGCTTCTCGGACGTGCGCAACGTCTACAAGAAGTGCGGCGTCTCCAGTAGCTTTTACACGCTGCTCGAGATTGTGAAGCGACAACTGTTTCGGAACGAAGACTCCCCCTACGAGAAAGCGATCGTCGTCCTCCTCAAATACATGTTTCGGCGGGGCACCCTCTCCCCCATGAACCGAGACGGCTTGGCCAAAAACGAATACCGCACCCCCCTCGAAAAACTGAGCTTCGAGGCGCTGAAACGCAATTGCTCCCAGCTGAGCACCGGACCGACGCGAGGGCAGTGGGTCACTGTCGAATCGTCCATGGACGCCATCTTTTGCGGCCAGCAGCCCACCGAAGGGACCGGGTACCACTTTGCCTGCCTGCCCGCCCCGTAAAAAAAAAAAAAAAAAAAAAAAAAAAAAAAAAAAAAAATTTTTTTTTTTTTTTTTTTTTTTTTTTAAGTGGATGTGGCTTTCATTTCCAAATCTTCATTTTTTCTTTTCAAAAAATCATTTTCCTTTAGTAATTCATCGCATACTGCAATAAAGGGTTTGGCACAATTCAAACACGATTGTTGCAAAAAGCACGGAGTCCACCATTCATCACGCACGACATGATGAAATAGATAATAATTTGTCTTGTTAGTATAATAAGAACGTCGAAAATATATTTTTTTCCCACCGGTGAGGTGAAAGAATAAATCTGTGGGTTTCTTAGACGGTTGAAAATTTTCAGAAACTGGAAGTGTCAAATCGAGTCGTATATCGGGTAAATGTTTGACTTGAATACGCCATTTCCCATCGATGTGTTCCATGGGAACCTGCAATAGTTTTTGTGGGTCGACGTGTTTGTATAGTTGATGTATCCATTCCATGATACCCCCATCCCATTGTAGGACCAATGCCAATCTGTAATCTTTCGGTAGGGTTTCCAATATATAAAAATGATTAGCCTTTCCATGTATTTTTATCCCGTCTTCAATAGTAAAATTACAGCTGGATGTACGTTGGCTCACGTAACCCAAAGTATTGACTAAATGTAATGCTGACTTGATGGGATTGTGTATTACGCACTTGAAACTTCTGTAAGGTATGTCGTCTTTTGGTTTAATTTTTTGCTGCTTGTAATGGTTGAAAAGTTTCTGGGTTGGGAAAACGACGATTAAGTGTCTGTGTTGTCGATGACGCGTTTCCAATTCGGTTCCTCCGTTACACCAGCAAGAAAAAGGAAGAGTTTTTATTTGACCATGGTAAGAATCGATAATCTTTAAAAAATTCTCAAATACGAAAGCTCGCACCATGACGTGAATCCAGAGCGTGTCATCGGCTTCGAGATATTTTCGCACGCAGGAAGTCGCTAAATTTAGACTGTCATCTTCAAATGTTACCGGAAGCGGTTTTAAGTCGATTGGCCAAATGTGTTCATAACATTTCTTTGATAAAATGGGTTCGTGATTGAAAAAGTTTTGCTTTTCGCACATGGGTGTGAAATTGAAAAATGTCATAGTATCGAAGGGTGCATCAGGATCAACCGGGTTTTTAATTTTTCGTTTTATGCGAATTTTAAATTTCTGATAACATTTCAATAGATGTTTTGCCCCATCGTTCTTTCTTTTGAAGGTCGCATTTCCAAAACACCAAACACAGCATCGTTTAAAATTCACTCCATGTTCCGCACTGCAATGTTTTTCGTATTGATTCGAAACAATACGTATACCGCAGTTCGAATACGGACACGCAAACGAAAACGCATTCCTCCTCACGGTATTGAAATAATACTTTAAATCTTTGCCTTGAACCATGACCACAATAAAATATTATAGGTGAAAATATATTCGATAACACCCTATTCATAAAAAAAAAAAAAAAAAAAAAAAATTTTTTTTTTTTTTTTTTTTTTTTTTTTTTTTTTGTGATATATATCAGTTGCTTGATTTCTAAAACTCAAATTTTTTCACATTGTATTTTTAGAAACAGTTGTTGCTGTTTTTAGAAAACTAAATTCTTGCCTTTATATATATTTAAAAAAGTAGTAATATTTAACAGCACAATAATTGAGTTTTCGGTTGCATTCTTTTTCTATCTGAAAAAATTGTGTGATTCTTAAAATATTTTCTATTATTCATCATTGTTTTAGACCTTTGTTGAAGAAAACATTGGATTTTTATACGTTTTCATCATGGTTCAGAACAGAAATTTAAAGTATTATTTCGATACCGTGAGGAGGAATGTGTTTTCGTTTGCGTGCCCGTATTCGAATTGTGGAATACGGATCGCTTCGAATCAATACGAAAAGCATTGTAAAACAACGCACGGACTGAATTTTAAACGATGCTGTGTTTGGTGTTTGGGAGATGTGACCTTCGAGAGGAAAAACGATGGAGCGAAACATCTTTTGGAATGTTATGGGAAATTTAAAATTCGCATGACGACGACGTTAAAGCGAAAAGTTGAACAACCACAGGGTGGCTCTCCGAAAAAAATCACGAAATTACAATTTTTTAATTTCAAGCCCATGTGTGAGAAATTCAAGTTTTTCGGTCACCGCAAAATTTTCTCCGACGAGACATACTACACCGAACCCGTTTCCCCTCTGGACCTGAACGATGAATCCTTATCGGTGCCTTTCAAAGACGACACTCTGAATGTGGCGGCCGCCTGTGTTCAGAAATACACGAGAGGGGGTTACGTGTGGCTGCACGTGATGGTGCGAGCCGTGGTCTACGAGAGTTTTGTTCGAGAGATGGCCTCTTTGGACGGAGGCACCCTGCCCTTCTCTTGTTGGTGCGACGGCGGAAAGGAATCGGAGCCTTGCTTCAGACAACACCGACACCTGATCGTGGTGTCGCGGTCCATGGAGGACTTCAGACGCATGTGGCGAAAGGTCGTCCTACCGAAAGGAGCCGCCAAACCTTATCCTGGATTCAGATGTAAGATATACAAACGGATCGAGTGCGAACTGCATTTGGTGAACGCGATGGGTTACCTGAGTCAGCGCCATTCCGGCTGCAATTTTAGCTTTGGCGAAGAGGAGATGGACTTTCTCGAGAAAATCAAAAAAAAGAGAAGGAGTAAAAATCATTTTTGCATCTCGGAAACTTTACCGGCGGATTACAGACTGGTATTGGCGACCCTGTGGAACGGCGGCATCATGCAGTTGATCGGACAGAAATATAAACATTGCGATCCGAAAAAATTGCTCTGCGTACCGATTGAAAGGATCGGTTCGAAATGGAAAATTCAAGTCAAAAATTTACCCGAGATAACGATGAATCTAGTGTTACCGGTGAAGGAGCAATTTAAAGTCTCCAAAGAGATCACGAATCACTATTTATATCTGAACGAAGGAAAAAAGATTTATTTTATCGAAAAACGACACTATAAGAAGTTGAAAAAAGATATAGAGGATTACGCGTTGTTTTATCGAGTCGTGGGCGACGATTGGTGGGAAACGTATCCCAGGCAACGCGATTGTTTGAACTGTGCGAAACCGTTCATGGACCGGTGTGAAGAATTGGAAAAAGAAAACAGGGATTTGAGAAATAAATATGAGAAGCGATGCGAAGAAGAAATCAGAGAATTGAAACAGAGATTGAAAATGGCGGAAGAGAAAAATGACACACTTCAGAAAGCTGCAGAAGAGAAAATTGACACAATTCAGAAAGCTGCAGAAGAGAAAATTGACACACTTCAGAAGAAAATTGAATATTTGAGAGAAACCGAAATTGCTGAATTGAAAAGACGATTATCTAAATATGAAAACCTTTAAAACAGAGATTGAAAATGGCGGAAGAGAAAAATGTCACACTTCAGAAAACTGCGGAAGAGAAATTTGACACACTCCAGAACAAAATCGAACATTTAAGAGAAACCGAAATTGCTGAATTGAAAAGACGATTATCTAAATATGAAAATCCTTCAATGTAAATTTTTTTTCCTATAAGAATAAAGTAAGGATGGCAGATTTAATCCAGCTCTCTCTTTCCGATGATGATTTGACTTTTTACAAAAAATTACAAATTCTACCCAACGATAAGGTCTTGGCGCAGCAGCCGGAATTTGAAAGATTTAAGAAACTCTACACATTGTACAAATTTCATCTGGCTACCCTTCAAAGACCCGAACTGAACATTAAACTGGTATACAATACGGAACACGGATGGCACATGTCGTCCTGCATCAAAAGTATACCCGGAAAAGCACAACCTGACATTTGTACGTGCGAGGAAGATTTTGCTAACGTGGACGATTTTTTCTACAGGGTGCAGCGGGATAAAATCTTTAGGTGTAAGCTATGCAAACGTTACATTCCTGATTGGGAAGAAGCTGCTGTAAACAGGGATAAAGAAGTGGAAGAAGGGGGTCCCTAAAAAAAAAAAAAAAAAAAAAAAAAAAAAAAAAAAATTTTTTTTTTTTTTTTTTTTTTTTTTTTTTTCAATTAAAGGGTTTCGCATTTCGGTTCATCGATCCAAATCACTTTGGGATTCGAGCATCCCGTCTTGGACTCGCCCATCAGCAGCTGCACCGTCTCTCGGTGTATTTCGAGGGGTTCTCCTTTGCCCATCAAGAGGGTGCCACTTTTTCCCACCGCATACAAGTGTTCGGATTGCGAGCCACCGCGCCGCACAAACAGTTCCAAGCACTCGGTCTTGCCTTCGCGTCGGTAGCGCGACCACAGGATACAGTCGAGCCACTGGCTGGGTGGCACCACCTTCTCGACGACCAGCGAGACCATCGACGAGACGACGGCAGGGGGTTGAGGCGTGGCCCTGCCCACATACAGCGCGTACAAATCGACCAGGTACGAGGGGGGCAGGCGCTCGCAGCCCAGCAGCGTGTATTCGCAGCGGCTTTGGGTCGTCGTCATCACGAGGGTGATTGGTTTCATGGTACAAAAGGGACAGCCATGCAGCGTGAAGCCTCCCCACTTCAACTGGATCTGTCCGGGCTCGACAAACATTCCTTTACTCTGGGTCAGAGCGCTTTTGTCCGGCTCGTGCAGCAGTGGTGCGAGCGACCCTCCAAGAGGCTGGTGATCGTGTCGGGCGGACCCGGCACGGGCAAGAGTTATGTGGTCCGCACCACCCTGGAGCACGTCCGGGACGTGGACTTGCTGAAGATGAGCTTCACGGCCAAGAGCGCTCAGGCGATCGGCGGCCAGACCCTCCATTCGGCGATGAAACTCTATTACCGCAACCCCGTCTACCAGGCGCTCGAACAGGAGCTCCAGGACGAAACGCACCTCCTCGCCACGATCCAGAAGAGTCGGGCCCTCGTCGACGAATTGCATTGTGAACGCGACCCCCACCTCGTGGTCGTCGACGAAATCTCCATGATCCCCGCCTGGTTCCTCTACTGGGTGATTCGCTACTTCCTGGATCGCGCGGACCACCCCCTGCTGGTGGTGTGTCTGGGCGACCCCTACCAACTGAGTCCGGTCCACTCCCCCTTCAACCTGTTCGACGTGACGTTCGAGCGGCCGCCCTGGCCCGTGCACTACCTCACGTTGAGCGAGAGCCAGCGGTTCGTGCCCGAGTACCACGACCTGATCCGTCGGCTCTGTGCCTTGGTCGATCGCGGCGAGGAGACGCCCTTCTTTGCTTTCGTCTGCGACCACTTTCCGGTCGTGGACGATTTGGACGGCCCCCTCCTGTCCCAGGCGCAGCGGGCCATGGCGGCGACCCGCGATTGGGTCCACAAACTGAACGAGTGGTACCTTCGCCACATGGTGCCGGGACCCGAAGTGACCCTGAACGACGGGGCGTTGAGGTTGAAGGGGGGCTGTCGCGTGGTGGTGACCGAGAATAACTGTTCGCCCGTCCCCAATGGCACCGAACTCGTCTTTCGAGAGGTGCGCAAGAATCGCGTGATCTGTGTGAACCCTCAGCAGAGGGTGGTCAAAGTGGGCAAAAATTCCCGAGACCAGTATCCCCTCGAGTTGGGGTTTGCCTCCACCATTCACAAATTTCAAGGCGAAACCATTGACACAGACCGAGTGGTCATTCACTTCGGAGGCATCCGATCCAATTTGAATTTGGTGTACACGGCCCTCAGTCGAGTCCGAAAGAGGGAACAAATTGTAGCCATTATTTTGTAAAAAAAAAAAAAAAAAAAAAAAAAAAAAAAAAATCTAACACAATCATTTTTATTGACAATAAAAAATATGATAGTCTACAATAATGACGATCTAAACAATAAAAAAATCTAAAAACACAATCATTTTTATTTACAATAAAAAATATGATAGTCTACAATAATGACGATCTAAACAATAAAAAAATCTAAAAACAATAATGACAATCACATAAAAAATTATTCTAGTTACAATAATTATTATATAGACACTGATCTAAAAAATTATTCTAGAGTCATTTACGGTATCAAACGTTTCAATTCCTGGATAAGGTCCTCATATTTTTTCTGGTATTCCTGATTCTGTTCTTGGTACGTTTGGAGGAGGTCGAAGGTTTCATCCCAACAAAACGGGCGTATCCACAACGTTTTTAAAAACTGTTGCATCACATTACCGGATTCCACCTGAAGCCTCTTCCACACCTTCGGCTCGAGGGCGAGCAAAGTCTTGTCTTCTTCGAAATAGAGTTGGGTGTCCGCATAGAGAAAATGGGGTGTCGGATGAGGGACGAGTTTGAAGGGTTTGGCGATGGGTAACACAAACTCTTCCTCAATCGGCAGGGTATCGGTCAAGCGGGTGCCCTGGACTAACCACACTTTGTCTTGTGGGTGGGCCCGCACAAATTTTTCTTGGACACTGAGATGATAATGATAGTGATCGGTGACCTGCCGAAAAAAACCACCCTCGTAAGCAAAGGATAGAATCCACTGGAAAGTCAGCCGAAGAGTTCGATTGATATAGAAATTGCCCAGTCGGGTGTTGAAGGTGCAAGTACTGGGTCGACTGACGGAGCCGATCGCCTCGATGAGGTCCTGGGCCGTGTGGAGGGAACGTATTTTCATCCCCACAAATTTAAAGTCGCTGGAAGCAGTCACTAGAATCATGTGTCGGTGCCATTTTTTCTCTTTGGCACCGTCACACCAGCACCAGAAAGGTAACGTGTACACTCCTGTGGTGTGATACATCAGGTTACGAAAACTGAAATACTGCTCGAATAAAACACTAATATGATACCATTTGTGGGTGGTTTCGGAAAACTTGCGCACACACTTGGCCGCCAGATGGAGGTTGCCGTCTTCGAACGGCGGTACACTTTTCCCGTACCAGCTATCGTCGGGTTCCCGGAGGGAAGAAAAGTACATCCAACTGTTCATGAGCGAGTAAAGTTTGACCAACTCCAGATCACGACCCAAAAAAGTCTTTTCGGTTTCCTTGCGAATAGTTTTCCAATCCAACGTTTCGCGCAAACGCTCTTGGTCCGAGTATTCCACGAACGAGTGACAGGTTGGACACGCCTGGATCGTGGTCGAGAGACACTGGGGATGAAACTTGTGTCGACACTTCAGTAGAGTGAAGGAGTCCCATGCTTCCACAGGCGTGGAGCAGACGCTACACACAGCCATGTCTGAGAATGTCTCTGCCCACTGGGTAGTATATATAGTTCAAAAAAAAAAAAAAAAAAAAAAAAAAAAAAAAAAATTTTTTTTTTTTTTTTTTTTTTTTTTTTTTTTTCAATTATTTATGGGTGTTGCCACAGGATACCCCAATCATGGAAGAGGAGGATAGTAGCATTCCTTGTGACTATTGTCTGGAAACAGTTGATAATTTGACTGAATTATTCCAACACATGGGTAATCATGGTCGTTTTTTTTGTATTCTCTGTCAAACGACATTTTCTACCTTTACTCTAAGACGACAATATGAGTTACACTCTTGCAAATTTAATAAACCGATGGTGTTAGTAAGTGATTTAAAACCGTGCGCTTATCGCACCCCCTATTGGATAGCGATCGAGGGAAAAAAGTATTACTTACAAAAGGAAGGAACAGTATTGTTCTCTTGCATCATACATTCACCCATCATCCAGTATTCCATTGCACAGATGCCAAATTCGTTGTGGTTGTTTGTAGATGATAATTCCTTTGATTAAAAAAAAAAAAAAAAAAAAAAAAAAAAAAGAAAAATTTTTTTTTTTTTTTTTTATTATAAATTGAGTTTTATTGAGTTTAGATTCAAAAAAACATGGAAGGTGGAATTGTCAATTTCCCCTGCTGTTATCATGGTGACTATTTGTCCAGTTATTCTAATCTCGATGCAAACGTAGAATTGGTATTCCAAAAAATTCTAAATTTTATTGTTCATTATCTTCATCCTGAATTTATTGACCATCTTACTGTAAATTTTAATGAAAGAGAATTAGTTATGTACAATTCGATCCATGGGATGATAAAACAATTTTTGAAACAATATCCAACTGTAATGAAGGTAGAGGATGGAGATATTTATAAAATTTTGCAGGAGCAACTGAATAACATTTCTGAACGATCGAAAGAACGAAGATCTAAAGTGATAATTGGGGACATGTCGTTACCCTATCACAAAATCGTCTTAGAGTCTCTCATTTTTACAGGAAAATGGATGGCTCATTGCATGAAAACCTATCCTGAAAAGGATAAAGAAATATACATTTGCATGGTGGATATATTAATAAAGTTTTTTAAAGAAGGGAATATATTCAAATGGATTAATCATATGAATTTAATTACAAATGCGTTTGGGAAATATGGAAAAATTGACAATGAGTTTTCAATCATAATTTATAATTCTCCACCCACATCCAATGATGAGTTTTTCTATCGTTTTTCTATCATTCATGTAGCAATTATATTATTTCTTGGTTGGTTAATATATGTTGTAAAAAATTTGTAAAAAAAAAAAAAAAAAAAAAAAAAAAAAAAAAATTTTTTTTTTTTTTTTTTTTTTTTTTAGGGAAGTATTTCAGACATCCTTCGAGCCAGTCACAGCGACCGTTTCCACCAGCCAGTTGCAGCTGGGTATGCACTAGCATTGCACGAGAGATGTCTTTCTACTATAAACCGAAATTTCCCTCATATTGCTATCGGAAGAAGAGACTTCGCTCCTGGCGATATACGAATGTTAAAACTGAAGAATTGGCCGATGACGGATTTTTCTTTTGTAAAGAAGAAAACAAAATTATATGTTATATGTGCGCAGTGAGAGTGGATCCCAAGGATAACCCAAAGCATCATGATTCAGAATGTGGTTTTGAAAGATCCTTTAGCAAACCCTTTAAAATGGATAACAAATCATGTGTTGTGACTAACAAGGATTGTATAATTTGTTTTGACAGAGAAAGAAAAATTGTTTTTCAAGATTGTCATCATTTTATTTGTTGTGAAGTGTGCTCAAATAACATAGAACTCTGTCCCATGTGTCGAAAGCCTATTGTAGGTAGAATTGAAGTGTATTTGTAATTTAAGATTGTCATCATTTTATTTGTTGTGCTCAAATAGCATAGAATTCTGTCCCAAACCTATTGTAGGTAGAGTGTATTTGTAATTCAAGATTGTCATCATTTTATTTGTTGTGAAGTGTGCTCAAATAACATAGAACTCTGTCCCAAGCCTATTGTAGGTGGAGTGTATTTGTAATTCAAGATTGTCATCATTTTATTTGTTGTGAAGTGTGCTCACAAATAGCATAGAACTCTGTCCCAAGCCTATTGTAGGTGGAGTGTACTTGTAATTCAAGATTGTCATCATTTTATTTGTTGTGAAGTGCATAGAACTCTGTCCCAAGCCTATTGTAGGTAGAGTGTAATCATAATTGTAACAATAAAATGTTTTAAATATTATTATTTGTTTCATTTTTTTTTCACCATCTTTAAAAAGTTGAAAGTGTATTTTGAAAATCCCCCCCCCTCCACGGTCGAAGAAGCCATTCCCAGGTTGAGAGCCAAATGAAACAGTGGCATCGGTCCCCGAGGTTCGGGACCCAGTTCTGGAGTGTCACGGCACGTTTTGCGGGGCATGTTTTGCGGTAGAGGGGTTGGTGCGGCTTTCCAAACGTGGATGGTCCCACCCTATCTCTTTTTTGACTTATTATTTAATTCTGCAAAGAAAAGTCGGTTATTCCTGGATCCCCAAGAGGCGTGAGGGCTATTTAAAATGTGACCATCCCTAGGGAAGTCACTAGATGCATAATTTTCCTTATTTTCATAAGTCAGTGGAGGTAGCTTGTTGGTTCGAGTATGATTATCTAAATGGGGATTATAGCGTTCCGTGTTCATCTTTACTTGAAACCATACAAAATGAATCATTCAAAAAAAAAAAAAAAAAAAAAAAAAAAAATTTTTTTTTTTTTTTTTTTTTTTTTTTTTTTTTTTTTTTTTTTTTGAGTGGGTGTGACTTAAAAAAAAAAAAAAAAAAAAAAAAAAAAAAAAAAAAAAATTTTTTTTTTTTTTTTTTTTTTTTTTTTAAATATATATAGAGGAGTTAATTTTGTATGAACGGGCAGAGTAAGATGGCTACTGATAACTTTAACTTTGTCGTTCATTCTCTCTTGCAAGATTCTCTCGCCTTAGCCAGTAAGGGGAAGAGGCGTTGTTTCTTCTTAAAGGATCACCGTAAGAGGAGTTCGAAACTGAGCACCCAAGAGCACGTCCTCAAAAAGAACATCCTAGATCGGATGGTACAACAGTTTCCAACTTATCCGAAACTCGATTCTATTCAGGACACGAAAGATGTCGAATCACAACTCCTCTCTGGATTGAAAGAGATTGACCCTAAAAACGACTCTGTCCATTATCTGATCTATGCCGGAAAGTTTCTATACGAATGCATGAAACTCGTGGAGAAAAATCTTTTTGAAATCGTTGGGGACAGCCTATTTGAATTTCTGGTAAAGGAGCTGAAGTTAACTATGGACGATTTTGCGGAGAGCAGTAGTGAATCCGAGAGCAGTAATGAATCCGAGAGCAGTAGTGAATCCGAGAGCAGTAGTGAATCCGAGAGCAGTTGTGACTCGGGAAGCATGGATAATTTGGTGGGGAGCTCAGCAGAAGAGGACGAGAAGATAAATGTACTTTTTGAGTGTGAAATAAAATGATATAAAAACAATATTGTGTTTTTTTTTCTTTTCATAAAACAAGTAGTCATGGTTAATAAACAGGTTGTTACAGAATTAAGTATATTGGATGATAATGAAACCTTCTATCAAAAAATGAGAGACATGTCTCTCGAACAATTGGAAGGGGAATTGAATCGATACAGACGATACGCCGAACTGTCAGGTGTTATTGACTGTTTCTTAACAACCCGTAAACTACCTCCCGGAACACAGTTGGAGATGAAATGTAGCCCCACCGGTTTTTATCTAGATTTTTGCAATCGAATGTATTTAACAAATTCTAGGAGGGGGGAGAAAGAAAATATGATTCAAGAAGAAGAAACAAAAGAAGAAGAACCCCCTGTTTTGCGACCCGATTCAGAACCGCTTCCAGAAATGGACGCGATACCAGCACAAAGACGTTAAAAAAAAAAAAAAAAAAAAAAAAAAAAAAAAAATTTTTTTTTTTTTTTTTTTTTTTTTTTTTTTTTTTTTTTTTTTTAATGCATGAATAACCATTTACCCCTACGACGATGGTGCCTCCTGTTCACAAATAAAAGGACTTTTAAAATTGATCAAAAATAGTTTTGTAAAAACTGTGGAAAATTTTCACAACTCTCCTAGATTTTACATATAAGGGACATCAGTTGCAGTCACCTGGGCAGATGAAGAATTATTATGTTCTAATGACACCCTGCTGATGACGGAGATAAATTTATAATAAAAATTTTTTTATGTGGATACAAAAATGTTATTTAGTAACAGGGCTTCGCCGCCTCACGGTCTCCCAGCAGACCGGGAGTGACCGAGGTCAGCGGGTTGCCGTGCGAGCGGGGCCAGACACCGTGGGAGGGACCCGGTCAGCGACAGATTTTTTTTTCTGATCGGGATAGAATCTATCACTCAAATACCCTTTTGATACAACCCGCGTGGTACTGCAAATTTCAGGGTACTGGCATATTTTGCACTGGTTGTACTACAAATCATACAGTCGCCGGTAAAAAGAATTTAGCGCCGGGACTCTCGTAGAATTTTTTAAAGTCTATATTACGGTGTGTCTCGGAAATATTGCATCACCTCATCCAAAGCGACAGTTGCTGTTTGCGTGACCCCATTTCATGGTTGAATGAGATTGGCCTGGAAAGCGACAGCTGCTGCTTGCGTGACCCCAATGAGTCATCACGGGGACCTAGTTCCTTTTGAAAGGGCTTCATGGTTGACCGCTTGCGTGACCCCAATCCCTCCCTTGAACAATGCTTCCTTGTCATCCCGGGGTGACCCATTTATCATGATTGAATGCACAAACTCAATGCCTCATCGACCTGGTTTCCTTTGGAGAGAGGCTTATGAAAGGCTTCATGGTTGAATGCACAAACTCAATGCCCTTTTGAAAGGGCCGTTGAACAATGCCCGTGTGATGGCCAGGTGGTTCCATGCACCTGGTCCCTTTTGAAAGGGCCAATGAGTCATCTCTTTTCAAATGGACATTACCCTGAATCCACACAGAAATTATCCCATAATATTACCTTCAATGTTTATTATATTATTTATTTATTTATTTATTTATTTATTTATTTATTTATTTATTACCGAATCGGTATTAAAAAATGAAAACAATGAGTCACACGATTGCTTCAAATCTCAAATGGACATTGCCCTGAATACATCTGATGTGGAATCCACACAGAAATTATACTCAAAATCCCTTATTTATTTATTTATTTATTTATTTATTTATTATCTATCACCGAATCGGTATTAGAAAATGAAAACAATGAGTCACATGATTGCTTCAAATCTCAAATGGACATTGCCCTGAATACATCTGATGTGGAATCCACACAGAAATTATACTCAAAATCCCTTATTTATTTATTTATTTATTTATTTATTTATTTATTTATTATCTATCACCGAATCGGTATTAGAAAATGAAAACAATGAGTCACATGATTGCTTCAAATCTCAAATGGACATTGCCCTGAATACATCTGATGTGGAATCCACACAGAAATTATCCCACAATATTACCTTCAATGTTTATATATATATATATATATATATATATATATATATATATATATATATATATATATATATATATATATATTATTATTATTATTATCTTATTATATTATTTATTTATTTATTTATTTATTTATTTATTTATTTATTATTTTTTATCTATTACCGAATCGATATTAGAAAATGAAAACAATGAGTCACATGATTGCTTCAAAACTCAAATGGACATTGCCCTGAATACATCTGATATGGAATCCACATAGAAATTATACTCCAAACCTTCAACATTTAGAGAAATCCTAAAATATAAGTCATCCAACTGAGTGGGAGGTCAAATAAAATTAGAAAACATTTTAAATGTGAACCAGTGTATTATTTTTTTACCCATCATAGATAAAAAGTAGAAAATGTGTTAATATTTTCAATATGTCAGTATCAGAAAATGAAAACAATGAATCACATAATTACTTCAAATCTCAAATCTCTGTCTGATGTGGAATATCGTTATTATCGGCTTCACACAGAAATTTTAAAATATAAAATGTTTAAAGAAATTTTTAAAGAATATGTTTAAAGAAATTTTAAAATATATAAATTACAAATTATATATATATATATATATATATATATATATATATATATATATATATATATATATATATATATATATATATATATATTACAATATAAAATATTTTTTGATGGACTCACCCTTAAAGTGTATCGAAAACAACCCTCATGATGATTGCGATCTGGTTCTAAAAAAATTTTCTGTGACCTTAAAGATAAACACAGGACTCGTCGAAAAAAGTATTTATTGACAGCATCCAAAATGACATCCAAAATGTTTTTTTAACACATCCAAAATGTTTTTGTCTAAAATGTTTTTTTTTGCATACATCCAAAATGTTTTTTTAACACATCCAAAATGTTTTTTTTGCATACATCTAAAATGTTTTTTTGAACACATCCAAAATGTTTTTGCACACATCTAAAATGTCACATCTAAAATGTTTATTCACACAAAATGTTTTCATCCAAATCACAAAATGTTTTTGCACCCTCCTCAGGAAACAGGGCGTCCGAGATCTCCCTCGGCAAAAAGAGTCTGGCGTGTTCCAGGTCGAACCACAGTGCGTGCTCCACCCGTCCTCGGCCCGTGGGCCATTGCCATCCGAGCACGTCTCGCGTGGATAGCGTAGCGAATCCGTAGACCGTCTTTTCGAGGGTCGGGCTGTCCCTCTGCACGCTGACGAAATCTTTCTCCAGCGTCCCCACGTACAGCAGCGTCCGACTGCGGGCGCAAGCTCGGGCGACGTCCGCGGCCCGCAGAAACAGCCGACCGTCTCGCGTGCGCAGCATCAGGAAAGTGCAGTCGAGCGGGGGATAACCTGTGTAAGAGAGCGCCATGACTGCATCTGATGGTGAGAGAAGTTTCAACTGAGTAAGTTTCAGGGGGGGTGGAGCCAACGGCAGGAAAGGAGGTCAGCCAATGGCTGGGAAGGATCCGCCCACTCCGCCAATGGGAGGAAAGGAGGTCACCCAATGGGGGGAGAAGGAAGTTAACCAATGGCAGGAAAGGAGGTCACCCAACGGCTGGGTCTTCAAAAGTCGCTTCCGACGAAGCCTTCTCTCTCATTCTCACCATGGAAAGAGTCGTGGATATCTTCCCGCAGACGGTTTCGGAGGTGTCGGCGGCTCTCACGCCGCTCTCCACTCCCAACTACAACAATCTGCACGAGGACTCGGATTTGACGCCCTTCATCATCGCCATGACCAGTGCCGACAAAGTCTATTATTATGTTCAGAAGTATAGTCAGCACTATCGGAAGCATTTCGCCGACACGGTGAAAGGCGCCCTCTGCAACCAAGGCGCCCGCGTCAAGCCTTGGACGTATGCCGACAACAAGTTGAAGCGGGTGCCCGACCAGTCCCTGAAACGCAACACGGACGTTCGCACAGGCTTTGTGATGGGTCGGACCTTTCTGGTGAAGAGTGCCTTCACCTTTGGCCACCGCACCGTCAAGCCGGCCACGGGCCACGTTCTCCAGACGCACGTGGCCCCGATCATGTTCCATTTCGTGCGCAGCAAGTCTCCCCTCGGCATCCAAGAGAAACACTTTCATGCGAAGCGGGAGTACGACTACAGTGCTCGGAGACTGCAACCGAACCAAACCTATTACTGTGCTTCCGGACTCGAGTACGTGCTCTACACCATCCAGAAAACACTGTTCCGAGTGACGGTCGTGCCTGCCCAAGACGAAGAGTGGCTCGCGAAGCAAGGATGGCTGGATCCCCGAAAAACAGAAGCGGCCTCCCGAAAGCGCCGTCGCACGTCGGAGGACGACTCGACCCGCAAAAAGCCCAAGATCAGCTACGATCCGCCGCAGACACCCTACGTGTACGACCCGCAATCGGACGAAGAGGACAAACCTTCGACGTCATCGGGCAAAAGGTCCTACGTTCCGCCGCCCACTCCTTATGTGTACGACCCGCAACCTTCTTCGGACGAAGAGGACAAACCTTCGACCTCCTCGGGTCCGCCGCCCACTCCCTATGTGTACGACCGACAGCCGGACGAGGAGCAAAGGCCTGCTTCCGACTACGAGGACATCAGCAGTCCAGAACCGTCTCCTTCCACTGTGCCTCCTGCAAGTGACCCGTCTCCCTTTGTGGTGCCACCTCCTGTTGTGCTACCTCTTACAAGTGACTCGTCTCCCTTTATGGTGCCACCTCCTTCCACAGTGCCTCCCCTCTCCCCCTTTGTGCTGCCTCCTGCCAGTGACCCTGTGCCTCCTGCCAGTGACCTCTCCCCCTTTGTGATGCCACCACCCCCTGCCCCCCTAGTGATGCCCGACCCCTTGGCGGACTTTGTGAACAGTGTGTCCTTCGAGGATTTAGAGAAGGCGACGTGGTGGGACGAATGGATCGTCTCCGTCGCAGTGCCCCCCACTGGAGGGGTTGTGAGCCCTCCGGCTTCAGTAGAACAGGTCAAATTTTACCAGAGCCTGACGGAACTGAAACATTGGAATACTCATTATCCGCCGCCGCCGATATGCCACGGCGTCCAGTCGAAAGAAGCTCCTCTTGACCTCAGCATGTGTAAACCTATCCATGGGTGAGTCTTTTGTAATCTTGTGTAGATGAAAAATAAATAAGTGGGTAGTTGGAGGTGATCCAACAGCCTAAAAAATATTCTATTGTTGTTTATTATGATTGTCGAATATTTTATTTTTATCCCAAACTTTTTTTTTTTTTTTTTTTTTTTTTTTTTTTTAATTGGGATTAAAAATCTTGAGATCTCTGACCTATCCAACAGATTATGAAGATTGGGTAATGACCATAAAAACTGTGGCGCCAAATTTTGGTACATGCTATTGCGTTACTCTAGTTGACCAACGCGAGGGTCATTTTGAAAGATAGGGAAAAATTGGAATAGGGCGGTGAAAAAAGTGAGGGGGTGGGCCGACTCGAGATCTTTCCAACGGTGTCCAGATTATGAAGATCGGCCCATTAGACCCCGAGATATAAGCGAAAAACCATAAAAACTGGAAGTTGTGGCGCCAAATTTTGGTACCAATAAAATTCTGAATAGAACTTGAAGAATGCGTGAAAAAGAAGTCCTAGACATACAAAGCAAATAAAAATTGAGATTAGACCCACCAGTAAGTTAAAATGTGTCATGTTCACTATTAAAATTAGCTCCAGTGGGCGCCAAAAGAGCCAAAAATGAAAAAATGCTATTGCGTTACTCTAGTTGAATGAAAATACAGAAAAAGTAACAACCAACGCGAAAATGCTAGGATAATTTTGAAAGATACTGAAATATTGGAATAGGAAAGGCGCCCTCTGGCGGTGAAAAAAGTGAGGTAGCCTACAGGGTGGGCCGACTCGAGATCTTTCCAACGGTGTCCAGATTATGAAGATCGGCCCATTAGACCCCGAGATATAAGCGAAAAACCATAAAAACTGGAAGTTGTCAATAAAACGGCGCCAAATTTTGGTACCAATAAAATTCTGAATAGAACTTGAAGAATGCGTGAAAAAGAAGTCCTAGACATACAAAGCAAATAAAAATTGAGATTAGACCCACCAGTAAGTTAAAATGTGTCATGTTCACTATTAAAATTAGCTCCAGTGGGCGCCAAAAGAGCCAAAAATGAAAAAATGCTATTGCGTTACTCTAGTTGAATGAAAATACAGAAAAAGTAACAACCCACGCGAAAATCCTAGGGTCATTTTGAAAGATACTGAAATATTGAAATAGGAAAGGCGCCCTCTGGCGGTGAAAAAAGTGAGGTAGCCTACAGGGTGGGCCGACTCGAGATCTCTCCAACGGTATCCAGATTATGAAGATCGGCCCATTAGACCCCGAGATATAAGCGAAAAACCATAAAAACTGGAAGTTGTCAATAAAACGGCGCCAAATTTTGGTACCAATAAAATTCTGAATAGAACTTGAAGAATGCGTGAAAAAGAAGTCCTAGACATACAAAGCAAATAAAAATTGAGATTAGACCCACCAGTAAGTTAAAATGTGTCATGTTCACTATTAAAATTAGCTCCAGTGGGCGCCAAAAGAGCCAAAAATGAAAAAATGCTATTGCGTTACTCTAGTTGAATGAAAATACAGAAAAAGTAACAACCAACGCGAAAGTGCTAGGGTCATTTTGAAAGATACTGAAATATTGAAATAGGAAAGGCGCCCTCTGGCGGTGAACAAAGTGAGGTAGCCTACAGGGTGGGCCGACTCGAGATCTCTCCAACGGTATCCAGATTATGAAGATCGGCCCATTAGGAGGGGAGATATAAGCGAAAAACCATAAAAACTGGAAGTTGTCAATAAAACGGCGCCAAATTTTGGTACCAATAAAATTCTGAATAGAACTTGAAGAATGCGTGAACCTAGACGTACAAAGCAAATAAAAATTGAGATTAGACCCACCAGTAAGTTAAAATGTGTCATGTTCACTATTAAAATTGGCTCCAGTGGTCGCCAAAAATGAAAAAATGCTATTGCGTTACTCTAGTTGAGTGAAAAGACAGACAACCAACGCGAAAATGCTAGGGTCATTTTGAAAGATACGGAAAAATTGGAATAAGAAAGGCGCCCTCTGGCGGTGAACAAAGTGAGGTAGCCTACAGGGTGGGGTGACTCGAGATCTATCCAACGGTGTCAAGATTATGAAGATCGGCCCATTAGGAGGGGAGATATGAGCCAAAAATCGTAAACACTGGGACCCCAAACCGTCCAAAAACCTCGTCGCTTAGATTGGACAAGACTTAATAAAAATCTACATAAAACTTTCTCTGTAAACATCTCGTATACTTTGTATTCTATTCTTTTAATATTAATCCTATGATTACATTTTGCTCCACTGCATATATGTTTCACACAAGGGAACTGAAACAGATGGATGACCTACATTACAAAGATGGGTCAGGCCAAAGGGTCAGGCCAGGTGTTCGTTGATGGGGACACAATGGATGACCTACATTCAGGTCAGGCCAGGTGTTCGTCGATGCGTTTACAATGGATGACCTACATTGCAAACATTCAGGCCAGGTCAGGTAATGGGTTTTGCAAGGCCTTCTCTAACTAAGAGTAGCTGACCTACTTTCCAGGCCGTTGAACAGGATTGCTTTGCAAAGGCTCAACATCATTTTATTTCAAACGATTGTGAACAGCGATTCAGGTCAGGCGTCGATGCGTTTACAATGGATGACCTACATTGCAAAGATTCAGGCCAGGCCAGGTGATGGGTTTTGCAAGGCCTTCTCTCACTAGCAGTGGCTGATCTACTTTCCAAAGACCCGGTTCGTTGAACAGGATTGCTTTGCAAAGGCTCAACATCATTTTATTTCAAACGATTCAGCTCAGGCGTGGATGGGAACAATGGATGACCTACATTGCAAGGCCAGGCCAGGTGATGGGTTTTGCAAGGCCTTCTCTCACTAGCAGTGGCTGACCTACTTTCCAAAGACGTTGAACAGGATTGCTTTGCAAAACGATTTCTCTAAACGGATGACCTACTTTGCAGGGCGCGCCTGGCCAATCGCATCGCTTGTGACGTCACCGACCTCGTGAGGCTGGCTTGGCGTTCCCTGTCGACCGTTCATTGCGCTCCCGGCAGCCATTGAAGGTAAGTGTCTTTTTGTCTTTATGTGGTGAATGTTTTTAGGGTCTTTAAAATGTTTTTAATAAGAAAATGTTTAAACTATAGTGGTTTAAAAAATATTGGTCAATTTTATGTTCTTATTATGTGCTCCCCATCCATTTTAAAAAATTATATGACTCTAGTTTGAAAGGTGTTTTTATAGTTTGACCGCTTTCAACTGAATAAACAAAATCCCCGATTACAAGTTAAATTGTTTGATTAAACTTTTGGAAACTGTAAAATAATAATATGGGCTGGCATTTTTGAAAATAATTGTTATATACTTATTGTAATAACACAAAAGTTTGAAATGTATGGTTCAACTATGGGACCAGAAAGATTTAAATCAAATATGTTCTTGATGAATTTTTCAAAATGGGTCTATTCTCATTTGTATTATGTTGTACACCATTTTAAAAAGGTTGTGAATAATGGTTGAAAGGGATTATGTTTAAACTATAGTTTGAAAGGTTTAAAAAAATATTGGTCAATTTTATGTTCTTATTATGTGCTCCCCATCCATTTTAAAAAATTATATGACTATAGTTTGAAAGGTGTTTTTATAGTTTGACCGCTTTCAACTGAATAAACAAAACCCCCGATTACAAGTTAAATTTTTTGATTAAACTTTTGGAAACTGTAAAATAATAATATGGGCTGGCATTTTTGAAAATAATTGTTATATACTTATTGTAATAACACAAAAGTTTGAAATGTATGGTTCAACTGTGGGACCAGAAAGATTTAAATCAAATATGTTCTTGATGAATTTTTCAAAATGGGTCTATTCTCATTTGTATTATGTTGTACACCATCCTTAAAATGTGAATAATGGTTGAAAGGGATTATGTTTAAACTATAGTTTGAAAGGTTTAAAAAATATTGGTCAATTTTATGTTCTTATTATGTGCTCCCCATCCATTTTAAAAAATTATATGACTATAGTTTGAAAGGATTGGTCCTTAAAATATATAATGTTTTTATAGTTTGACCGCTTTCAACTGAATAAACAAAACCCCAACTGGGGGCGATTACAAGTAAATTGTTTGATTAAACTTTTTGAAAACTGTAAAATAATAATATGGGAAATAAAAATTTTTCAATTTCCCTGGCATTTTTGAAAACAATTGTTATATACTTATTGTAATAACACAAAAGTTTGAAATGTATGGTTTAACTGTGGGATCAGAAAGATTTAAATCAAATATGTTCTTGATGAATTTTTCAAAATGGGTCTATTCTCATTTGCATTATGTTGTACACCATCCTTAAAAGGTTGTGAATAATGGTTGAAAGGGATTATGTTTTAACTATAGTTGGATATGATTTTGAAAAATTTGAAACTATAGTTTGAAAGGCCATTTTAAAAAATTATATGTGTTTATCTTAAAATGATAGTTTGAAAGGATAAAATGATGTCCTTAAAATATATTATGTTTTCAATAATGAGTTTGAAAGCTTTCAACTGAATAAACAAAACATTTGTTACCCTTTGAATAACAACTATAGTTTGAAAGGGTTCACACCACACCCCACCAAATGGGCGAACCATTTAAAAAAATCCTTAAAATGTCAGTTTGAAAAGTGTATTAATGTTTTATAACTATATTAAAATTTTTTCTCATACCTCCGATGCTCACAGCTCCCTGTTCAAATAAATGTGATTTGAAATACCTGTTCCAAATGTCTTGTAAATGTCCATTCCTCTCACGGTCTGTCTCTATCCGTCCATACAGTGTGTACATATATATATATGTAAAAAAAAAAAAAAAAAAAAAAAAAAAAAAAAAAAAAATTTTTTTTTTTTTTTTTTTTTTTTTTTTTTTTTTTTTTCGAAAATTTTTTTTTTTTTTTTTTTTTTTTTTTTTTTTTTTTTTTTGTCTATATCAGCGACCCGCACTTCAGCACTTGGCGGAGAGGGTCCCAATGTGCATGTCGGAGGCGGCAGAGTCGAGGAAGGATTCTCGGTGGTCATTTCTAGTGGCTACTTCTGGGAACACGTGCTCTGCCCCCCGAGGCATCCACCTACACAGCCCCCCCCGGGGACTGCAGAGTCGTGGAAGGCTTCCTGGTGGTCATTTCTAGTGGCTACGTTTGGGAACATGTACTCTGCTTCCCCCCCCCCTCCCCCTCCCGAAAGTCCCCCCCTCCCCCCTCCCCACATTCACACACACTCCACTCGGACCCTTCTGCCAGCTTTAGGTTAGTTTTTTAGTGTGTAAGATACACCGGGCGGTGGAGCTGTCGACATGGATGGTCTACGTTGTTATGCCCGTAGACCCGCAGCTGCCATCTAACACTTCTTTTTTCTTTTTTTGTTTGGACATTAAAGATTGAAAAAGTGTCTCTGTCTCATTTATTCACACCAACACAAACACCCCACATTAGTTTTAGTATTAGTGTTTTAGTGGCCCCGGGGGAACGCCCTTTCACTCTGTGCGAGCAGTCCCTTTCACTGAAGCCCATCGTTGGCTCCTACCTAAGCGGCAGTCTCGTGCAGTACCTAAGAGGCTGATCCCGGAGTGCGAGAGAGCGCGACCTGCCAGTGTTAGGTTAGGTTTAGTGTTTAGTGGTAGTACATCTAGTGAGTAAGTACATCGGGCGGTGGAGCCGAGGATCAGGCTGCCATCTGACACCTCTATTTTTTGTTTTTTGTTTGGACATTAAAAAGTGAAAAAGTGTCTCTGTCTCATTTATTCACACCAACACAAACACCCTCTTAGTGATGTAAGATTAGTTTTAGTGTTTAGCTTTTAGTGTTTAGTTAAGCGCGAGTGTTTAGTTTTTAGTGTTTTAGTTTTTAGTGTTTTAGTTTTTAGAGGCCCCCTGGGGGAACGCCCTTTCACTCTGTGCGAGCAGTCCCTTTCACTGAAGCCCATCGTTGGCTCCTACCTAAGTGGCAGTCTCGTGCAGTACCTAAGAGGCCGACCCTGGGGGAGAGAGAGCGCGGCGCAAGAAGCGATCATAGAAGGAGAAAAGGTAAGTCCATTCATTGTTGTTGTGCATAACTGTATGGACAAATGGTTTTCAAAACAAATGATTGTGTGCTTTTCAAAACAAATGTGTGGTTTTAAAAACAATAGTGTCAAATGATTTTAAAAACAAATGTGTGGTTTTCAAAATGACAAATGTGTGGTTTTAAAAAACAATAGTGTGAAATGGTTTTAAAAACAAATGTGTGGTTTTCAAAATGACAAATGTGTGGTTTTAAAAACAATAGTGTGAAATGGTTTTAAAAACAAATGTGTGGTTTTCAAAATGACAAATGTGTGGTTTTAAAAAACAATAGTGTGAAATGGTTTTAAAAACAAATGTGTGGTTTTCAAAATGACAAATGTGTGGTTTTAAAAACAATAGTGTCAAATGATTTTAAAAACAAATGTGTGGTTTTCAAAAACAAATGTGTGGTTTTAAAAACAATGGTGTGTTTTAAAAACAATGGTTTTAAAAACAATGGTGTGACAATGGGGTGACAATGGTGTGTTTTAAAAACAATGGTTTTAAAAACAATGGTGTGACAATGGTGTTAAAAAACAATGGTGTGTGTCTTTTAAAAATGGTTTTAAAAAACAATGGTGTGACACTCAAATAAGGGTTTGAGGCGACGCCCCCCTGTGTGGGGGCGCCCCGGGTCCCACTGAAAATGAAGGGTGTCACGTGTATGTGGCGGGTGGTGGAGGGAGGCCTCGGGCCGATGGCCCGGGGCCGCGCCACAGAGTGTTGAAGGGTGTCACGTGTATGTGGCGGGTGGTGGAGGGAGGCCTCGGGCCGATGGCCCGGGGCCGCGCCGCATACCACAATTGTGTTTAAAAAATTTTTTAACTTTCATTTTCCTTTAGTGGTTTTGCACAATTCAAACACGCACGACAGGATGAAATAGATAATAATTTGTCTTAGAGAACATCGAAAATTCCCACCAGTCCGTGGGACGGTCGAAAATTTTTAGAGGGTCGTATATCGGGTAAATGCTTGACTTGGATCGATGTGCTTCATGGGAATAGTTTTTGTGGGTTGACGTGTTTGTATAGTCCATTCCATGATACCATAACCAATGCCAATCTAAAATTTTTTTTTTCAATTTCAAAAAAATTTTATCCGAGCTTTCAAGATTGACCACAACGTATTCAAAAATTTTTTTTTTCAATTGCAAAAAAAAATTTATCCGAGCTTTCAAGATTGACCACAAGGCATTCAAAAAGTTTTTTTTTCCAACAATTTTATCCGGCAAGAGAAAAGTTTTTCACCGACTCGCCAAAACTTTAAAAAAAAAAAAAAAAAAAAAAAAAAAAAAATTTTTTTTTTTTTTTTTTTTTTTTTTTTTTTTTTTTTTTTTGACCTGGTTTAAAAAAAAAAAAAAAAAAAAAAAAAAAAAAAAAAAAAAAAAAATTTTTTTTTTTTTTTTTTTTTTTTTTAAGTAGGTTAAAAAAAAAAAAAAAAAAAAAAATTTTTTTTTTTTTTTTTTTTTTTTTTTAAAGCTTTGGCAAGTCGGTGAAAAACTTTTCTCTTGCTAGATCTCCGAATAAAATTGTTGGGAAAAAAAATTGTTTTGAATGCCTTGTGGTCAATCTTGAAAGCTTTGGTGAGTCGGAATGCGTTGTGGTCAATCTTGAAAGCTTTGGCGAGTCGGATAAAATTTTTTTGAAATTGAAAAAAAAATTTTGAATGCGTTGTGGTCAATCTTGAAAGCTTTGGTGAGTCGGATAAAATTTTTTTGAAATTGAAAAAAAAATTTTGAATGCGTTGTGGTCAATCTTGAAAGCTTTGGTGAGTCGGATAAAAATTTTTTGAAATTGGAAAAAAAAAAAAAAAAAAAAAAAAAAAATTTTGAATGCGTTGTCATGACTGACTCGCCGAAGCTTTCAAGATTGATGACAAAGCATTCAAAAAAAATTTTTTTTTCAATTTCAAAAAAATTTTATTCGGAGACCTAGCGAAAGAAAAATTTTTTATCAACTCACCAAAGCTTTCAAGGTTGACCAACACATTCAAAAAAAATTTGAAATTGAAAAAAAAAATTGTTGAATAGTTTGTCAGCGTCGGTGAAAGATTTTTTTATTCTCTCTCAGTCACCGACTCTTTCCTTTTAAGATTTGAAGTAATTGTTTTCATTTTCTGATACCATTTTATTTGAATTCTATCGATTATATACTGAGAATCCAAAATGGTGGTATCACATCATTTATATTTTGTTGGATTAAAGGTGAGTATAATTTCTGTGAGGTGTTTTCATTTTCTGATACTATATTGAAAATATTACCATTTCATTTTGCTCACAAAAGTTTTGAAATTATTTATATTATATATAAATTATATATATATATATATATATATATATATATATATATATATATATATATTAATTATTGTTATTATTATTATTATATAGCTATTCGATACTAAGTGACATATATAAAATAAAATAAAAGTGTAACACAGATCACCCTAAGATTCAGTAACATTTATATATTAGTTGTCTTAATTTAATTCACTCTTGATTATATCCGATAAACTTTAAGGAATATGTTTTTTATTTTGAATATCCAATATTGGTAAGTAATTGAATGTAAAAAAATGGGACTGGACAAGGTATTGTGGGGGTTACCCCCACAATACCTTGTCCAGTCCCATTTTTTTACTTTAAAAAAACAAACAACTTTAAAAAAAAAACAAACAAACTGTAATAACAATAAAATATTTTTATTTATATACAATTATTTACATTTTTTTATATACAACATTTTTTATATACAACATTTTTTATATACAACATTTTTTATACAACAGGAGAAGAAGAAGAGGGGAGGGCTTTCATTACTTCTCTCATAAAGAGTGTGTGTTCTTTTTTCAATTGTAAATATTGTGTATGCAATCTATTTAATTTAAAATTAAAATCTATGGAGTAATTTAAATTTTTTAAGTCTTTGATATGTTTAGCTGATTGGTTGAATTTTTTAAATGATTTTCGTAATTTTTTTTTAAGTTTTAAAGATAATTTTTTAACTAATGGAAATTTCAGGGAACTTACGGATTTTCTTCCTCTTCTTCTCCTGGAGGGGCCGGGGACTGGTGAGGCGGCCGCAGAGGAAGGACTAGGTGAAATGGCTGCGGGAACTGAGGAGCTGGTGACGGTAGCGGCTGATGAGGAGGCGGTGGCAGAGACTGATGAGGAGGGACCAGAGGCGGTGGCGGTGACAGAGGCGGTGGATGATGAGGGACCAGAGGTGGTGGCGGTGGCAGAGACTGATGAGGAGGTGGCGGTTGCAGAGACTGATGAGGCGGTGGCAGAGGCGGTGGATGAGAGGGCGGCCGCGGCTCGTAAACAGTTCCAAAATTCGGGCTCAAAGCGCGTAGCCCGAAGTTCCCGTAGAGAAATAAACTGGGGGCCAGCAGAGGAAGAGGCGGTGGAAACAGCAGAGGAAGCGGCAGAGGGAGCGGCAGAGGAAACAGCAGAGGGAGCGGCAGAGGACCCTTCGCTGGAGCGCAGCAGTTCCTCCACGCTCGGCAAATCCGGACTGCTGGAGCGGGAGGTGTCCGACGACAACTGTATTTGTTCAGGAATGTTCAACTGCCCCTCCAGTCCTGCATAGTAGAATTCGAACCGGCAGAGGGGGCATTGGGCTTCCGAATAGCTCCGCGCATGATGTAACAGGCGCCGGACACACGTCGTGTCGAACATGTGTCCGCAGCGAAGGGTAAACCCATTCCAAGAAGAGAGAGACTCGTAACAGATGGAGCACTCCATCTCGACTGACTCGGTAAACGGAAAGCCGCTCTAGACGTTCGCGAGGCCCCGCCTCCGCGTGTCGGGAGGAACCAATGGGAGCGAGTGGACAACGTTTTATTCAGAAAAAAATGATTGACTGGGGATTTTATTTGAGATCAACTTTTTATCCAGATATTAATAAAAAATTATTTATTTATTATTATTATTATTATTATTATTATTATTATTATTATTATTATTATTATTATATCTTCACTGGGGATTTTATTTGAGATCAACTTTTTATTCAGAAAAAATTATTTATTTATTATTATTATTATTATTATTATTTTATCTTCACTGGGGATTTTATTTGAGATCAACTTTTTATCCATCAAAAAATTATTTATAATTATTATTAATATATATTATGTATATGGATGAATGGGGCCTTTCAAAAGGGTCCCCGTGATGACTCATTGGGGGCAGACAATGAAGCATTGTTCAATGGCCAGGTGCACGAGGGGGGAGGTGCTTTCAAGTATAACGACCAACCTCATTCAACCATGATGTCTTTGGATGAATGGGGCCTTTCAAAAGGGACCAGGTGCATTGAATCCCCGTGATGACTCGTTGGCACAACACAATGAACCCTTTCAAAAAGAGTACGATGGCAACAGCTGTTTGGATTGGGGTCACGCAAGCAGCAGATGCCCGCTTTCGGGTATAACGGCCAATCTCATTCAACCATGAAGTAGCTGTTGGATGAATCATTGGGGTGGAGCAATGATGCAATATTTCCGAGGCAATATTGATTATTAATAAACTTTAAAAATTTCTACGAGGGTCCTGGCACCAAATTCTTTTTACAGGTGACTGTATCAAGGAACCAGCAAGATTGGGACTTGAAGTTGCCATTGTTCCTGCTGGCTT